>PVLD010004946.1:0-118684 GCA_004027595.1 Dinomys branickii
ACTATCTTATCTATAATTTGGTATTTCCTTTAATGTTTTTGTGTTAACTAATGTGAAGATAACTATGTAATACAACATCCAGTTCTAATTCCCTACTATATTCTGTATAACTTTGTATTTTCTGTATTGTTTATGGCTTTTCTGGTTCATATGTCTCCATTCTTTTGTCTTTAAAATAAAATAAAAAAAAAAACAAAAACAAAAAACAAAAACCAAGACAAAGAGTAGTTAAAGCGGCTTCCTTGCAGTCAACATCTTCAGCGCCTACTGTCTGGTCATCAGCTGCAAAACCACCAGAGGGCGCTCATTCCCCGTCCGTCCAGTCTCCATCTGCGACTCAGAAAATCCAAGTTAAACTTCATTAACACTCATGAAGTCTTTCCCATTCGATGCAGAAATATTTGCTGAGAACCGACGGCCGGAGCCAGGCTCGCCCGCCGCAGCCGTGAGCTGGGCACGGCCCTACTGGGGGCTCAGAGCTCGGTGAAGACTGGGGAGCAAGGAGCTGGGACGAGAAGGCCCGGGTCCTGGAGTCCGCGGGCTCAGTGTGCTCAAATCCGAGCAGCCTCCTCTCGCTCGGGGTCCAGGGCTGCCTCTGGCTGGGGCAGCGGCCCCGTCCCCAGGCGCTCGCCGCTGGAGCTGGGGACCTCCGCCTGAGTGGCGTTGTTGGTCCGCGCCTCGAGACGTCCACTCCAGCCTTCCCCGAGGCCACCTACAGTTCTCGACGGTTCGCGTCGCTCCGCAACCAGCGGTTACCACAGGCCCTGCCCCTTTCCGGTTTAAAACCCGCGGTCTTTTTCCTGTTCTGTAGGTCTAGAGTTCTCGTACGAATTCTCGCGAGAGTTCGAGGCCTCGCGAGAAGTTTGCTTCTCGCCCTTCTGAAGTTGGAGACCAGTGCGGTCGAGGGTGGCCGCTTCCCTCCTTCCTAGTACAGGCGCTCTGCAGGGAGGCCCGTCTGCTCAGCTCGAAAGCCCCTAAGGGCCAGGCTCGATTGTGTTCTGCGGGACGGCCCTCCGGGGCGGAGCCTGACAGTGCCCCCTCCAGTGCCGGGGGCGGGTGCGGACCCCCGGGGTGCGGGATCCTCGCCCCGCCCGCGGTGCCACGGTGGCGCGGGGCGGGGGCCCTGCCTGGCGCGCAGCCCTGACCTGCGCGCAGCCCCGGGCGGCTCTGCTCCCCTGCTCCGCTCGCCCGCGCACGCACCTGTCGGGCCGGGGAGGCGGGCTGCCGCGCCGGGGAGAAGCTGGGTGCGGCCCTGGGCTGTGCGGGGTGTTGCGGTGTAGCGGCGCCCGCCGGCGCGCAGAGTGGGCGGCCTGCGGTCGCCCAGGGGACCGGACGGGGTGGGCAGGGCCTGGCACCCGCCTCCCCAACCCGGCCGGGTCGCGCACTCTCCTCCTCTCCCGGCCCTGGTGTTCGGTTACGGCTCCTCTGCGCCAGCCCAGAAGGAAGGGGCCGGGGAGGGTCCCTGCAGGCTGCATAAATTGGCGGCTCAGAGCCCGGGGAAGGGGGGACACGACGGCGGGGACAGGAGAGGGCGGTCGGGCTGCCTCTGAGCCCAAGTCCGCGGTCTCCTAGTCCACAGTAGACGGTGGAGGTGCTCGGCCCGGCAGTGGGGCCCTCTGCTCGCTCCCCGCTCGTCGGCCCTTTCCTCGGTGAGTCCCCGGGACCTGGACGCACAAGGCCTCCCAACCCCGCCCGGTCCGCTCACAGCCTCTTAGCCCCCGGAGCTGTCCACGGCGGTCCAGCTGGTCCAGGAGCGCCTGGGCTGGATCGCGTGTGAACGTTCGCTTGTGTGTGAGAGAGAGCGCGAGCCCTGCGCCGTGGGGTACCTGCTCTCTCCCCTCTTCTGTGCTCCAGCCGCTCCAGAGCGGCCTAGTCCACTGAGGACCCGCAGCGAGCGACCCCCTCGGGGCTCCTAGGTAGCAGGGGCGGGGGCAGGGCGGGGAGCGGCGAGGTTGGTCTTTTTGCACAGATCTTGTTTCTGATCTCTCCGCCCCGGCTTCCCTCTCGGCAGGGCGCGATGCCCCGGGTGCATGCAGGGCGCGCAGCCACCCGTCCCGCGGCGGCCTCGGCGCTGCCCCTGCTGTTGCTCCTGCCGGGGTTGTGCACGCTGCGCCCCACCCGCGCCGGGCCACCCGCTGGCCCCGACCCGCTGCGGCTCGGCTGGCAGCGCCTGCTGGCCGAGGGCGAGTCCTGCGCCCCCTGTCGGCCGGGAGAGTGCGCCGCGCCGCGGGGCTGCCTGGCCGGCCGCGTGCGAGACGCTTGCGGATGCTGCTGGGAGTGCGCCAATCTCGAGGGCCAGCTCTGCGACCTGGACCCCGGCGCCCACTTCTACGGGCGCTGCGGCGAGCAGCTGGAGTGCCGGTTGGACGCGGGCGACGCACTGAGCCGCGGGGAGGTGCCGGAGCCGCGGTGCGCCTGCCGCACCCAGAGCCCGCTCTGCGGGTCGGACGGCCGCACCTACGCCCAGATCTGCCGCTTGCGGGAGGCGGCCCGAGCTCAGCCTGACGCCAACCTCACCGCGGCGCACCCGGGGCCCTGCGAGTCGGGTACGCGCGGCCCGGGCCCCACCCTCGGAACAAGGACTCCCCAATCCGGACGGTGACGATCTCTGGCTAGTGGTGCAGAAGGAGGAGGACAGGGTGGCCTGGCGTCCCTTGGGGACCCGGTCTCCCGCGGTTCCTCAGGCGCGCCCGAGCTCAGTCTGCAGGTTCTTCTCAGAGCCCTGGATCTGGCCAACAGCTGGCTCAGAGCGGAGAGCGCTGTTGTTGCCGAGACGGCTGAGCCCGGGCAGTGGATTGAGTTTACGAGAGGTCAGGTTTCATTTGGGTACACGCTCAGAGTCCTCTGTTTACGCATCCCCTGTCCTCTCCTCTCTGCTGCGATTAGGGGTTTGCTGAAGAGGGACGCAGCGCTTTCGCTCTGCCCGCCCTCGTCCCTGAGGAGCAGGGTCCATTTCAGCCTCCAGTTACTTTGGCAACTTCCCGCGCTCACTCCCCGAGCCCCTCCTCGGGGTTCGGCTTGGCCGGGCCTGCTGGGAAAAGAAACGTGCCCGCAGTTTCCCCCAGTCCTCCAGGCTTCCGCCGGCACCTACTTTCAGGTTCTTGGCTTGGCTCTGTGTCCCAGCCTCCCTCTGCCTGCCTGCCGGGCGGGAGGTGGAGGGCGCCCTGCGCGACTCGGGCAACTGGGCTGGGTTAGAAAAGGAGGAAGGGGAGAGGTGCAGGTAACCGGCACAGCAGGAAAGGGGCTCCCGGAGGGTGAAGTGAGGACAAGAGGCAGTCAAGGGTAGTGTCCCCTCAGCTCAGGTGCGGCGCTGTGTGCTCGTTTGTACACGTCTGCTCGTGCCTTGTGTGTACACGTGTGCATGCACATCCCTTACCTTGTCGGAGCCCTTGTACGTACCTGCATCTATGTTTATGCCTCTGTGCATGTGTACGCGCCTCAGCACAGGATGTGCTCCCACGAGCATCCCGTCACGGCTGAACCATCCTGTTCTCCTGCCTCTCCCCTCCCCCAGAGCCCCAGATACTGTCGCAGCCCCGAGACGTTTGGAATGTGACAGGCCAGGATGTGATCTTTGGCTGTGAGGTGTTTGCCTACCCCATGGCCTCCATTGAGTGGAGAAAGGACGGCTTGGACATCCAGCTGCCAGGGGACGACCCCCACATCTCCGTGCAGGTAGGGGTGGGGGCAGAAGCTTCCTGTGGGTCAGCCTAGGACTCTCCAGAATTACCTTACTGACTGTACATCTTGCTTTAGTTTAGGGGTGGACCTCAGAGGTTTGAGGTGACCACCTGGCTGCAGATCCAGGCTGTTCGACCCAGTGATGAGGGTACCTACCGCTGTCTCGCCCGAAATGCCCTGGGCCAGGTTGAAGCCCCTGCCATCCTGACCGTGCTCACTCCAGGTAAGAGGCGCCCTGAGCCCTGGGGGTTGGGTGGATGGTGCAGGAGAGAACCCCTGAGTGAGTGTGCAAGAAACACGAGCGTAGCCAGGGATATAGCACAGCGGCACAAGCATCTGCCTGGCAAGTGCAAGGTCCTGGGTTTGATTCCTGGTACCAAAAATACAAAAAAAAAAAAAGAAAGAAAGAAACGTGGGTGTGCAGGTGGGTGCCCACACAAGCACAGCCATCACAGACCATCCTCTCTCCTGTGCCATGGTGTTTGTTTGCAGAGCAGCTGAACACTACAGGCGCGCTCCAGCAGCAGCTCCTGAGCCCAGTGCCCAAGGAGGAGGCCGGAAGTGAGGAGGGCGAGGATTACTACTAGGTCCAGAGCGCTGGCCCATGGGGTGAACGAGTGGGGGCTCCTCCCACCTCTTGAGAAGGCCTGGAGGGGGCCAGCAGGTCTCTTCATGGATTGTTCTGATGCTCCTAGTGGGGTGATCGTGGTGGGGGTAGGGCAGAGAGGGCTTGGGCCTGGTAGGGAGAGGGCAGAAGTTAGGGTGGTGGGGTGCCAAAGGGCCTGTCCAGAAGACACCTGGCTCAGATCACCACGGGTCAGCTAGCTGGAAGCAGCCCCTGCCTGCTGCGTTGGCTGGAGTCCTGGCTCTGCACCAGCGTGGGGGCACCGGGATGCCCCTGTGTCTTCTGCAGCCCCTCCTCCCACCCTGCTCAGCCGGTCTCTTCTAACTGCCCTTCCTCACAGCCTGCTGTTCCCGTTACCCTCCTGCTGCTCAGCTCTTGCCCAGCCACAGTTTGCCCTTCCTCAAGACAGATCTTCCCGCTCTCCTTCCCACCCCAGGCCTTCGGGCTGTACTAAATGCAGTTCTCCGTGCTGCTGCTCGCTCCTGCTCTACTGCGAGAGAGAGCACAGCAGGGTGTGTTTGGTTCAGTGCAGTGAGGGGTGGGCCTCCTCTGACCTTACACCCCTGCCCAGTGGACACACAGGACTAGGCACAGTAGGCACCAATAAAGATGAAGAAACCAGCGCGCTGCAGACAGTCCTTGAAGGTGTGCATGCCAAGCTGGACACCCCCCAGGGTCTCTGCACAGGACTCCTGCTCTCTGGACAGGGCTTGTGGCCACCCCTGGGGCTGGCTGGTGGACATGGAATCCCAGGTCCCTGTTCAGGGTACTCTGTCCCCTCTCTGGGCAGAGTAGGAAACTGGATCTACGTGGGTGGGCCCCACACGGAAGCATGATGGGTAGGGGCACACACGCTGCCCCAGCTCCCAAGCAAGCTACGGTTCCGGTTCCGGTTCCGTAGTGAACCTGCAGCCCCGGGAGCCCGGTCCCAGCTGTGACCCGTCTTCCTGACTCTGGCTCCCCAACTCTCTCCTCATGTTCTTACCAAGTCCAGCAACACCAAGGAGACCGGCTGATTGCAGGGCAAAGCAGCAGCGCGCTGTGCGGTGCTGTGCTGTGTGGTGTGGATGGGGATGGCCTCCCACGCGCTGGGCCGCGCCCGGGCTGGCGCCACCGGGGTGGGCGTGGGCAGAGGCTGCGGCTCAGCTTCTGAGCCTGTCCTCTGGGAGCTGGGGATGTGGTCAGGGGCCCTAACCTCGGCTGGGCCACCCCTCCCGCGGCGTCCGCCCCCCAGCCTGGCCGCACGTCCGGCCAGAGGACGCTTCTGCTTGAGGACCCGGACTGGAGCCCGGCGACCCCAGGAGCTGCACGCGACCACGACGGCAGCTTGGGTGCTTGGGGAGAATTCCAAGTCGGCCTCGGGAAGCAAGAGCTGGGTTGGGGTGGGAATGCTGGGATGGGCATGCGGTCCGCATTGGAGCCAAGGGCCGGTCAAGCTACCTATGGTGAGAGGGGACGCGGGTCTAGGGGGCTAGAGAGCCTCCTGCGGACCCAACCGGCCAACCGGACTGCCCCCACCCGCAGAACGGAGGCTCCTCGCTGCCCTGAGTCCTGGTGACCCGAAGGTGACCGGTGTCCCCGGAACCTGTACTCCTCATCGCATTTGCAGGCCTTTCCTAAGCAGCTCCTTGGAGCCTCAGTTTACGCCCGCCACCCTGCTGGCGGTCCGCGCTCGCAGTGGGAGGAGCCCCTGCTGGCCCGCAGCCGCCTGCGCTGCAGCGGACGAGCTTTAATAACGCCGCTGGAAAGTGACACGCGATTTATTATTAAAGTAATGCGGGCGCGGGGACGGGAAAGGTTTAATAAACGCGCCGCGATGCCGAGGATTATTCACCGCAAATAAATGAGAGCGCGGGCGACGTTTTAATAAATAATTTCCCGCCGCTCCCTGGGGAGAGGGGGAGGGCGAGGCAGCGCCTGCTGGAACTCCACCCTGGCTCCAGCGCTGGTCCTGGGCGTTCGCGTCCCGACGGGGCTGTCCAGGAGAGCCCACCCAGGGCCGGAGCCCGGAGAGGTCCAGCCCTCCCGCCGCGCCCCCTGCACTGCCCGGGTTGTCGTAGGTGCTGTGCTCGAGAAGCCCCCAGTCCACTTCCTTCTGGCTCAGATCCAGTCCAGACCCAGTCCATGGGCAGACAGGATGGGACGCAGCCCCACCGAGCCGAGCCCCCAGACGGTACGCAGCCCCTCGCGAGCCCGGGTTTCCTGGGCCGCAAGGGTGGGCTGTGACCCCATCCCAAGTCTGGTGCCCCGGGCTGGGATCGTTTTCTCCCGGTGCAGGACAGGCTTGAGAGGTGAGACAAGGGACTGTATGCGCAGTTACAGGTGTGTGCCGGTGATCCCGGCTCTGGCACCCTCGCGGCCCCCGTGGAGAACGCGCGTCCTTCAGCCGCGCTGGCCCGACCGACGCCGTCCAGGCTTAGTCCGGCGCGCCGTGGAGGCCCAGGCAGGTTTCAGACGCGCGGAACCGGAGCCTCGAGGGAGGGGGTAGCCCTTCCAACAGGAGCCAGAGAGGACGACCCTGACTTCGGAGAAGCCAAAATCGCAGACTCTGGGGACCCAGGACACTCGGAGGAGGGAGGGGTGTAGGGAGAGTGCCCGGATTAACCTGACTCCGCAAATGTTGCGCCTTAGCCAGAAAAGCGACCTCTCTGGCAACGCTTGGAAGTACAGGAAGTGTGGAAAGTGTGCCATCTGGTGGATGTTTCTGGTAGTGGCAGGCTGGCTGGGCCAGGACCTTCGTGAGTTTCTACTCAATTAGAAAAATCCAAAGAAAGAGAGAAAAATCCGTGTATGAGAGGTTTGATTTATGTTCATTTAGTGTATGTCACCGTGCACGATAAACACCTATATGTGGTTCTAAAGTAATGTCTATGAAAAAAAAAATAAAGTAATGTCTATGATATGCATATAGTGGTTATATTTATGTTTAGCTATATTTTATATATATGTATAGGTATGTCACAGTATGTATGTGATTAAACACAGGTGAATAAGCATGTCTGTAGCCTGTAGGTGTTTGTATGTGTGTACTCAGCATTGTGTATATGAGCATATTATATATTTGTATGTATATACAGTTGTCAGTATGTATATTACTTCATTATGTATCTTTTTTTCTGCAAATACTTGTTATAGGGCCATTGCAGGGCTGGGGCTGCATCATGACAAAGATAGTCCCTACCTCATGGAGTCTGCATTTTGGTCTAAGCCATGTGTGAGTGTATATATCCTTACATTACAGGGGTAGTGTAGTCACTGTCTCCTTGATCAGACACTATACCTGGCCCCCAAAACTTAAAGGAGAAGAGATTTATTTTGGCTGTGGTTACAACCCATGGTCACCTGGCTCAGGACACACAGTATGGCAGAGGGCCCTAGTGGCAGAAGGCTGCTCAGGACATGGGGCAGGGGAGCAGAGAGAAGGGCAAACTGGGGAGGGAAATCTGCCCTTCCTGGTCACCCTCGCAGTGACCGATGTTCTGACCAGACCACCTCCTAAAGGAAAGTCAGCCATAAGCTGCCCTGGTTCAGTCAAAAGCTTCCCCATGAGTATATGAGGCTTTGGGGTGCTATTCTTGGTCTAAACCATAACAGTGGGGTACCTACAGGACTGTGTGCACATGTACACGTGACTGCATGTGTGTGCAGGAAGGACTGACTGACACTCTGGTGGGCGCATATACTTTGGTGTTTGTTTGCCTTGTTTTGTTTTGCAGGGTGCTGGAGATTTGAAGCACAGCTTTATGCTCACTAGGCAAGTGCCCACCACTGAGTACATCTCTGCCCCTTCTTATTTTGGGCCTTGCCCAGGCTGGCCTCAAATTTGCAGTCCTCAGGCTGGGGATATAGCTCAGTGGAATAAGCGCTTGCCTAGCAGGCACAGGGTCCTGAGTTCGATCCCCAGTACCGCAAAAAAAAAAAAAAAAAATTTGCAGTCCTCCCACCTCAGTCTCCTGAGTAGCTGGGATTGTAGGTGTGCACCATCACACCCAGTAGTGCCCTAGTTTTCCCTCCAGAAGCCTGGGTCCTGTGGCCTAGAACTCTGTCCTGAGTGTGCAGGTGGCTGAGCCAGAGGAGAGGGAGCTGGAGACAGGCTGGCGAGTGCCTGGACATATGCTGGCATGCACAAACCTCTGGAGGACTATCTTCTTTCCACACAAGGCGTAGCCATGTAAGCCTCGGATGGTAAGGACAGCTCTGCAGCCCATGCCGCATCCCTACTCAAGCCAGAGCACCTGGAGGGGAAGGGCGATAGGCCAGGTGCACGTGGGGGACAGGAGGCCAGGGACAATGGTCTGAGGCAGTGTTGGGGTCACTTAGAGACTGGCAGGGGTTGGACCTGGGAGGCTATGAGCCCTGGGAGTCACCTGCAGACAGCACGGTGGTCTGAGGACCCGTGGGGAAGGATAGCGTGGTGGGGTCAGGGATGAAGCTGGGGTGGGGAGCAGAGATAGAGGCTCTGTAGCAGGGACATGGCAGTCGGGGGTGGAGCCTGGAAACCGGCTCTGAGGAGTCACCCTACTTTCCCATTCACCCCTCCCCTGTGCTGGGCTCCGGCTTCTCTAGCCTTCTCTCTGCTCAAGCTGGGGGCAGGAGAGGGGAGCTTAGGTTTCAGGGTTGGCCTGGCTTAGGCGGCTCGCTGGGAGTGAGGTGGGGCACGCTCACAGCACCAGTGTCCTGCGAAGCCTTGTCCCTGCCTCTGGCTTGTTGCCTGCCGGCACCACGGCAGCTCCCAGGGGCTCATCCAGGGGTGGGACGAGGTCCTGAAGGTCACGGAACATCCACCCTATGCACACACTTCCCAGGCGAACATGGGAAGGTGCTTCCTCCTGCCCTTCTTCTGCTGGAGGGTTTCCAGTGCTCCCCAGTCTTTGGTCTGGGCAGGCCCTAGAGGTTCCCTCCCTTTCTTCTCACTCTCGGTTGCTGACGACTTCAGCCCAAGCCGGGGCCCCCTTCCCTGCCTTTTCTATCCCCTCACGGCTCTCTCCCTCCCTTCGGTCCCTCTTTTCTTCCCAGGATCGAGATCTTGTGCGACTGCACTGTGTCCTTACTGGCCAGGAGGGGTCAAAGGCACAGACTCTGTCCTGGCATAGATTTATTTTTGACATTTTACCATCTGAGCAACTGAAGTCTTTCCGGACAGAGCAAATGGCTATGAACGTGCCGTCTTGGTGACACATACTAACCCATGGTCAAGTCTCACCCACCCCTCGGGTGGGAGGATGGGCTTGAGGTGCGGAGTCACTCCGGAGAAAGGGTGTGCTCTGTCAGAGGTGACCCCGGCTAAGGGGTGAGATGGAGTCTTCAGTAGTCCAGCCTGGATTCACACTCCTGATCCTCCTGCTTTGGCCTCTTGAGTGCCAGGGTTACAGGTGCGCACCAGGATACCTATTTTGGGGGGCCAGCTTCACCTCCCTTCTGTGTCCGCCTCTGCAAGACAGTGATAACACTTCCTCCACCATGACTACAGATCTGGATCCCATGGGTAATGCACCTCAAACACAATAGGCATTCAGTCAGTGGGCTTCGCCCTGATTATTTCACGATCTGCCCCGAGAGGGCGGCACCTGGTGCAGGGCTTCAGGCTGGAGTGTATGCCGGCCAATGCGGGGCTGGGCCTCGGGAAGAGGGGAGGATGGGGATGGGCAGGGGCTAGACCTTCCTGGCTCAGCATTCTTCACCCCCAGCCCCCGCAGGGAGCCCCTGTCGGAACTAGGGCTCTAGGTCTGGCTTGTGGGGAGGAGCCTCCCACAGCTCAGCGCTATCCATCTCTCTTATCTGGGCTGCTGAAGGGCTGGCGCTCCAGCGGGGTCTCTGACGGGGAGCAGATACAGACCAGGCGGAAGCAGCGGGCCAGAGCTGAGCAGGAGCCCAGGAGCGGGCCAGGGGTCAGTGAAGACAGATAGAACTCAGAGCAGCGGGGGACCCAGGGGCCACGGGGGGGCAGCATGGCCGAGGGCTGGCTCTGCCTGAGACAGGCAGGCTGCAGGTTCCTGACGGGGACCAGTGTCTAGCCGGGCCTCAAAGCGCCAGAGGGGGCCTTTGATGACTCAGGAGCGGGAGGGTCAGACCCCGTGCAGGCGCAGGAAGGTCAGGGCCAGCAGGGCCAGGAACCAGGCTGGTCCTGGGAGGAGGTGAGGCCTGGGGCAGGAAGCCCAGGGCTGGTCTGGCCTGAGGAGGGGCTCTGGGAGGTGCCTCACCCTGAAGGCGGAGATGGGAAAAGGGCTCTTAAGTGATTCTGCGATTTTAGTTCCTGTTTTAATTAACTTCGAAGGGCTTGGGGCCTCCCTGAACGCCAGGGAGGGGGGCTGCGCACACGTTTCTTTTCCTTTTTAAAGACAACTTTATTAAATCACTTTGTTTTCATTCTGGCTTGAACATGGGGCATTTAAATGGAAAAGTAATTATTTCACCTTGTTTGCTTGTGGCGGGAGGAGGCAGAGAGAGGGAAGGTCGCCGGGGAGGAGTAGGGAGAGGCTGTGGCCTCAGTAGGGGCACACACACACAGCAGAACGCACACGTGCAGGCACAGCCACGCTTACACTCGCCCTGGCACTCGTCTGTGCCCCCACAGCACCTTGATTCTCCTCCCGAACACGGGCACTTCGCTTCTGCCTCCACCAGGGCTGCCGCGCTCACCGGCAGGGTCGAACCGCTCGGGTGCCGCCAGCAGCCCCTGCCAGCACACACGTGTGCACACACACCCCACGCAGCACTTTCCAGACTCCCGGTGACATCCGCACAAGAGCGCCCACGCTCAGATACGTTGCACAGATTCCGACACGGACCTGGGACTGACTGTCTAGGGCCAGGCGGAAGGGCGCGGCCCCTCGGTCTGCGCTCCGGGCCGCTAGCGTCTCTCCGGTCCGGCCCTCTCAGGTCCCTGGGCACGCGGCGGCGGAGGGGTTACCCGGGTTCTCGCAGCCGCACCTGCACTTCGTCTTCATCTGTCACCCTTCTGACAGTCAGATACATCTTGCGGGGGACGTGGGGGGCGGGTAGCAATAATTAACCTCTCCGCCTCGGCCCCCAAAGGCCGCGCTCGGCCGCTGTTGCCGCGGGTCCTGCAGAGGGCGAGGGCTCGGCGGAGGCGGAGCAAAGCGGGGAGCCCGGCTCGCTCGCTCGCTCGCAGCCCGGCGGCCGCCTTGCACCCCACGCCCTCCGAGCTGAGGGAAGGATGCGGGGGAGGCGCTCAGAGGGCGGGAGAAAGTGCTGCTGCGTCCCGGAAGGGAGGTTCCGGCCCGCAGGTGCCCGCAGCCCCAGGCCGACCGCAGCCGGCCTGAGCGCTGCGCTTCCACCGGAGGTGGAGCCGGGAGCCCTGCTGAGCGCCACCTGTGCTTCCGGCGGAATGCCAGGGAGATGGCTCTCGCCCCAAGGGAGTGTGGATCCAAAGGGGTTCCGGACCGGGCTGTGAGGTGAAAACCCACCGCGCCCCTGGGAGGGCCGGACGCGGGGTCAGGCAAGGGGACCCAGGCAGAGGGGCTCAGCAGCGCGCACCCTGCTCGCTGCCGGCTGTGGGGCGTCCAGGAAGGAGCCGGACCTGGGGTCCCCTTGCCGGAGAGAAGCGCAGAGGCGTCAGGCAGGCACTGTGGGGGAGGCAGGAGGGCCTAGGTTTTCCCACCTTTCTGACAAGGTGCTAGTACAGTTTATCACCTTGATAGGGTCTTAGGAAGAGGACCTCTCCTCCAAAGTCTCTGACAGAATTAAGGACAGTCTTCCCCAAGTCAAGATCTCTGCGCTCTGCGGTGGTCAGCCGCGAACTGCGTGCTGGGGGAGAGGTCGCAGCTCTGCACCGCAGGCTCCTGCTTATGAACTGCAGAGGGGCGGTGACGCTGAAGAGAGAGACTCTCCGGACAGCAGACACTGACTACGGCCGGTGTGATCCGCGGGGTCCTGGGGACCTGAGTTTAGGGGCAGCTCTGTCTCCTCCAGGCGGCACCCACTCTGACCCTCTGCCACTCTGCACTCTCTCGGGCGCTCTCTCTCTCTCTCTCTCTCTCTCTCTCTCTCTCTCTCTCACACACACACACACACACACACACACACACACACACACACACGCACTCTCCTTGCCCCTTGTACTGTGCCTGTGCGTATCCCTGGGCCCCCAATCATCTGTAAAATGTGCTGTGGTGGAGAAGGAGCCCTGGGCCAGGGCACCCAACAGAAAAGCTGATTTTATGCATTTCTGTTCAGAGAAGAAAAAACAGCCTAGCAGAGCTGGAAAGTGGCGGGGACGGAAGTTCGCCCTGGAAAGGGTTCGTTGTGTGGGGGAGGGGCGCGGGAAAGGGTAGAGACCCAGCCTGAGAGGCCTGGAGAGGCGAGGAGCCCGCTCAGCTTCGGGGGACGCGCTGCTGAGAGCCAGGAGTGAGAGGAGCTGACAGGCCTGTCAGGAAGTCACCTTGATGAGTCCCACACCCGCCTGTCAGTTTCCTTCTGCCCAGGGGAGGAGCTCCTGTGAGTCACGCTGGTCCCCACCCTCACCCTCCACACACACACACGCACGCACGCACGCACGCACGCACGCACAGATTATGCTCCTTCCTCACCCAGAGAAGACCCTGGAGCCTGATGGCATGGGAGAGAGAAGCAGAAGTCCAGCACCGGGGTGGGTGGCCCAAGCATGGTTGAGCCTGGCTGGGGCAGGTTTCCGGGCTGTTTTGGCTCTGAGGATGGGATTGGGCTTTTCTCTGCAACAGACAGCCTGGGGCCGCTCTGAATCTTCAGACACATCGGGACTAGGCACAGTGTTCTGGAGGGCAGGATTGCAGTAGGGGGACGACCTAGTTGGTGGATTGAGGAGCCTCTCTCTCCCAGTTCTGGGAGTTAGAAGGCTTTCCACCCTCTTTGACCTCGCTCTGGGCTGCACCCCTGGCCCCGCCCTTTTTTCTTGGCCTGCCCTTCTGTGAGAAAGGGACTCAAGCTTCAGCCCATCTCTGCTGTCACCACACCTAGACCTTCTCCCATCACCTAGTAACTCCTCCGTTCGTCTTGCAAAAATCCTGCTTACTGTCCTTTCCAAATGTAGTCTATGGCTACATACTTAGAGAATTTTAGCCTCGGACAAGTCAGCATGTGGCAGAGGGCTTGTCCTCCTTCCCTGCAATCCGTTCTCTGCTCCACAGTCACTGCCCTTGGAGTCCCGCGGCCACTCTGTTAGTCTGCATTTTCCTCTTTTTAATTAAAAATGTCAGAGGTGCAGGTCAGCAGGATGAGTAGACCTCAACACATGCAGATGTGCCCCCCATGGCACCCAAGAGGCCTGGGTTTTCTTCTGGAGGACTGCAGACTGTTTCTAAGTGTTACAAACACCACCACAATGAAATCAGTCATTTCACAAAAGAGTAAGTATTTCTGGGATTCAGACTTCTACAAGTGCCATCAGTGGGCCAAAAGATATGCACTGGATGTCTGATTCTGACTTCTTGTCCAAGTTTGCAGCACATTTCCAAGTCACCACTCAGAGCTGGTTGGCAGAGGGTGGTGTGCTGGCATTTGCAGGTGTGTGTCTCTGACCACTCTGGCCTCAGCTTGTCCACTGCCAAGCCCACTGCCCCCTCCACTCCCAGCCCGACACTTTGCCTCCTCCCTTCTTGCTTTGGTCAGCATCTTCCCTGTAAATGCTGTCACCAAAACACCATGCTTTGGGTCATCTTTACCCGAAGTATCTGTGTGCCTAGAGTTGAGTGTCCAGTTCTGGTAAAATTACTGGTCGGAGTTCATTCATGCTCAAATGGCTCTGGACTGGATAATAGTATATGGGGGCACACTTCCCTTTCTGTCTCTGATTCTGATTAGACCCATCACCAAGCCCCACCAACTCCTCCTCTGTTCATCTGCCCATTTCTTTGCCACTGTGTGTCGAAGGGCCCCATTATAGCACTTAAGTGACAACAGCAGGGTCCTAACTGGGCTCCAACTTGCATCTCACCTCACCTTTGCCTTCCCTTCAGTCTGCGGCACTCTTGCGATTTTAAGCCACGACTTTCCCCATATGGCTCTGCAGCTCTCCATTGCCTGAAGAATTGAGTCCCTTCGTGGTGGTCTGCCCTAACGCCATGTGCATTAGAGTAGAGTCACTCTGGGACAGAAAACTGCGTGGCCTGTCTGAAGAAGGGGGTGTTCAGGCACTGGAAAAAACTGTTCCATGCCACTTCAACCTCCATGCCACAGACTGGCATGGGAAAGTCAGATTAATAAAGAGAAAAGACTCCTTGCGATCTAAACGGGGCCCAGAGGTGGCATGGTGCCTCTAAATTCAGATCTGGGTTATTGATAAAGAGAGGCCCCCTTAGGGAACCCTCCTTCCAGCTCACGCTTTCTCCTCTGCCCTCTGCTTTGTCCCTTGGCATCACAACAGGCCCAACCTGCCTCTCCTCCATCTCTTGCTCCAGGGTTGGAGTCCTCAGGGATATCAGACTGGCCCTCTTCCCCTTGAAGCCTGACCTCTGCACTCCATACCAACCTTAAGCATGGTACATATGATCACAGACCCAGGAATGCCCATCTGTGAGTGAGAGGCCTTTGTGGTACTATAAGAATGGACTCTCAAGTTGCTTCCAATCTGCCAAAACCTGGGGAGATGGCTCCATGGAATGTGCAGGAAGGCCTGATCAGAGCTTCCTATTCTTCCCCCTTCCTGTTACCTCTACCCACCCAAATCTTTATGACAAGGAGCTTTCCAAACCCAGGGGTACCTGCAGCCTCTGCGCTCCTTTCCTTGGCATCTCCTGCCTTTACTCAGAGGTTGCCAAATGGATGGTGAGCTTGGATGGGTCCTGGTGGCTGAACTCCAAGCAGAGGGGGAGGCATCCTGGCCCCCCGCCAGGGTTCTGTCCATGGTAATTTGGCAGAGAAGAGCCAGCTGCATATATCTGCACATCTGTTTATGCCTCTGGCTTGTTATTTATTCTCTGCCTTGCATGGGCAGCAGAGCCAGAATACACCTCAACTCTTCCCAAGTTAGATTAACTGGGAGAGAAGGCTGGGACGTTCCGTCACTACAATTGCTGATGCCCATTGAAGGGTATGCCTCCTCCAGCAGCTGCTGCCACTTTTCACAGAGACACAGAGGAGGGGGTGGAGAGGGAAGAAGCGAGTGGGAAGAGGGGAAGGGAGGAGAGGGTTGTGAAGTTAGGGCTGAGAGTAGTCAGGCAGGCTGATCCCAGGGCCCCCTGGAGAGGGGAGCATTTTCCATTCTTTCAAAGCCAGTCACCCCACCTTCCTTCCTGCTCAACAATAGATCTCAGTCTGTGTGCTCTCGTGGGGGTGGGGAAGAGTCAGTCTTTCAATAGAGGCTGGCTGTGTCATAAGATTAGGGACAAGGAGTGAGAAGAGGAAGAGGAACAGGAGAGGGAGGAGTAAGAGGAATGGAAAGAGAAGGAAAGTAAAAGGCGAGCGGTAAGAGGGTGGGGAAGTAGGTTAGCCGGAAAAAAAAAAGAGGGCTAGGTAGAGACCTGGAAGTTGGGAGACCTTGAAATGGCGCCGCCGCTGTCCTTGGTCCTGACCCACAGCTCGGGCCACGAGAGCTCAGAATGCCTGGCAGGGGCAGACCCCCAGGCTCCCAGGGTTTCCTTTGAAGGTGTCTGGATGATCCTTGAGGAAGAAAAAATACCTGAAACTGCATCTTACAGGAACTCTCGCTTAGCTGCCTCTCCTCTGAGCGTCAGCCTGCCCCAGGTGCGCTCCTTGCAGGAGGCAGACCTTGTGAGCTCAGAAGGATGACAGGGCTCCAGCGGCAGGTGCCTGAGCCCCAGGAGACCTTTAGCCTGAGTCTGGCTGCATGAGACAAGTTGGCTGGAAATTGGGGCCCCAGACTCAAAGCCACTGACTGCTAAAAGCAAGCCCGGACTGACAACTCGCTTCCATTTGTCTTTCCACTCGTTTGAAGAACTGAAAAATGAACATCATTTTTCCCTTCTTTAAAAAATTATGTGTGATGAGCTCGTCTCAGGCAGGCCTTGCACAGATGGGGGTTCAGTCAGCTGTAGTCTAAACACATGAGCATCCAGCTTAACTCAATTCTCACCCATTCATTAAGGGAAGTGTTCATCACCCAGAGATTACAGCAGGGCCAAACTCTGAATGGATTCTAAAGAGCTGTCAGTAGAGTGGTACGGTGCCGGCCCCAGCCGTTCTGGGGGCCACTCAGGGCAAGGGCACCTGCCAGCTCCAGTCATACTGAGACCCCAGCTCCTACCTGGCTACATCACAGGTACTTTCTTTGGAGAATCTCTACAGATTTCAGAATCAAGCCCTGAGGGGGAAGAAGAGAAGAAGAGAAATATCAACTGTCTTTGAGAACCCTGTTTAGATGGGGGATACCTGACCTGCCCCTGCTTTAGGGAGCCTCCTGTCTCTCTGGAGAGAGTGAGGCATGGATCCTATACCCTAGATGCTCTCTGAGCTCTCCAAAGAGCAGTAACACATGAGTGATTAGACATCTTTGTCCTAGAATCTCTAACAAGAGGTTAGACAGTGTCTGCTCATGAAGGTCCACAGGAGCTTGATTCCTCCCAGGCTCTAAAGAAACCAGAAGCAAAAGTTGGAAATAGATATTAGGTATAGACCTCAGGCCATGGGACACCATTGCCTCCTTTCTGTGGTGGGTGGGCCGGGCCAAGGTGAAACTAGAGGGTGGGGAAAAGGCCCCTTGCAAGGTCAGGTCTTCCCAAATAGGTGAAGCTCCACTGACATCAGGTGGAGTCACCTCCCGGTACCGGAAAGGTTGGATGTTTCCCTGGCATAGTTCTTGCCCACATTCCCATCTGAAGCTTGGGAAACTGGTTTGTCAATCACCTCCGACCTTTCTTATGCCACCCTCTGTCAGCCATTTTCTCTTGTTCTCCTGGCACCGGTGGTGAGGCTTTAGATGGCTCACACTCACCCCATCCCAGGTTGTGTGCGAGCCAAGTGCCTTGTTAGGTACTCACGGGGTTAGGGTCTGCCTTAGCACCCACAGTGCTTCCGGCCACCTCTACTTTTTGTCTGCAGTCCTAGTCACGGTCCTGACAGCCAGGAGAGCTAACTCCTCTGGCCGGGTCCTCTGCCCTTCTGTTCACCTGGGCCAGAGGATGGAAGAGAGGGAATGTGGGACCTGCACTCCTCTAGGGGTGAGGGACAGCTTTTTGCAAGCAGCTCATTGATGCTGAGGCTGAAGGACAAGCAGGAGGTACCCAGGTGTGTATTCACAGCAGGGGAGGGTTCTCTGCCCCACTGGCCCTGCTGCTTCCTGGACTCCCTCGACTCCTTCCTCTGGAAATGGGCCTCAGAGGAACGCAGTCCATACATGCACATACAATTGTGTGAGGAAATTTATCTCAAGGAATTGGGTTATGCAATTGTGAGTTGCCCAAACAAGTCTGAAGTCTGTAGGGCAGGCAGTGGGAAGGAAAGATAAGGAGTAAGTTGGAACCTCCTATGCACTGGCTGTGTGTGAGGGCAGCCAGGCTAAGAAACCTGGCCAGGAGAGAGCAACTGGAGACCCAGGTGCTGTTTGGAGGCTCTCGAGGATGAGCCCAGGCCCTCTTAAGTGCTCACCCTCTGGGCCAGGTCTGTGGAAGCTGATCTCCTTAGTTTGAAGTCAACAGATTGGGGACTTTGATGGTATCTTCAGGATCCCTCATCTAGCAAGGAAGGAGTGCTCACTCAGTGGGACTTGCACAGCCCAGGGACACAGTATATGCTGGATAACTGAGAGAAGGTGTGTGCGAGCCACAAAATAACGCCTCTGCCCTGCTCTGTTCATGTCCCTGCTTAGCCTAGCCCAGTTGACACCCAGAACAAACCAAATCAAGCCACCTGGGGAAAATGATTTTCATCACAACCAGCAGTTGTATCCTCTTTGGGAAACTTCTTGACATATAGGAATCGCTCATTGAGTGAGCTGAACCTAGCTGGCAGGACTTGAACCCCCAGGAAGGTGAGATGTCTCTTCCCTTCAGGAGACCAGGGAGCCCTGTCCTCAGTTTTCTTGGTCAGAAGTAAGGGTTTCTTTGTGGGGTTCCTGGGATTTATGGACGTGGGACAGGATGAGGAGGACCTCAAGATTAACCAGCACTCCGAGGGCTCCCTGTTCCAGTTGCTAGGGCCACCAGAGCGACCACGACACCAGCTACAGTATGGCGATGGGAATGGCCTCCATGACCAGTAGGGCTTTAGAAGGTAATTACCCGGCAGAAGCTGAGAGCTGACAGGGTAATTATTAGCTTCTAATTGCAGGGCAAACCCAGGCCAGGATCCTCCTCTCCAAAGCAGAGGGCATTACTATTTGCATAGCAATTAATTACTTTGGGAGCTACGGAATTTAATTACCCACTCGTCCGCAGGAGCCAATAATTAAATTAGTCTCAGAAATGGTATTTATTGCCCAGTTAGGTTGAGCAGGTAGCTCTGACGACTTTAGGGAGTGCCCTTGGTGGTGACCCTGGACCGATGGCAGGGCCTTGGCCTTAGCAGACAGAGAACATTAACCTTAATGGTACTGCACAGGTGCAGAGCCTCCTGGGGCCCAGGAACACACCGCCCGCAGGCCAGCCGTGACCCAAGGGCTGCTGCCCCATGTACAGTAAATATCCCATGCAGGACACAAAGACCCCTGGAGAGTGACACCCACAGGGAGGAAAGAGGCAGGATGGAGAGACCAAAGGGGACATGTGGGCTCGGTCATCTTGCCACAGTCCAGTCGTTGCACCTATCTTGTGTCAAAGTGTAAGGATGTCTTCTTGGCACTGCACACTTTGGGCAACAGGCTGTGATTCTAGGCCCATCTGGAAATAGGACCCTCAAATTGCCTCTGGGATGGGGTATGGACTTGGAGGGACTCAGGACCAAGAGGGATTAGAGAGGGACTGAGCAGTGTCCCTGGTTGGACACCAGTTGTTAATAAAAAATAATTCTAAACTAATCTTAGTGTCCCTGCAGCAAAAGAGTCATGGCAAAATGTCACGTGCATCTGGGGTCACGAGCATGGAAAAGGCACCAGAGGCTTCCCAGTGCAACATGGCCCCATAAAGAACTGTGCTGGATCCACCCCACTTCTTGGTAGAGAACCAGGTCAGAGGCAGGAACGCAGAGGTTCGAGGGAGCTCAGGAGACAGGGCAGCTACAAGCATGTGTTTGCTGGCTGCCCAGTGCCCAGGACCTCCTGTCCCCCAGGTCTGAGAAGGCCTAGAAAGCATCTCCCCTGCTCTCTCCTCCTTCCTTCCTCACTTCCCATTGGCGGTCGGCTTCCTATGCAGCTTTTACCTCAGTTCTGTGGGAGCAGGGGGCCAACTCCTGGGCCTGTGCACTGAGCATTCTAGCATGGGCCTGACTTGCTGCCTGGTAGGCTAGGGGACCCCACATGACGACACACCTCCCTGCTGAAGGGCGGAAAGAGCAGGCTTACTCTTCCCTCCCTGAAGCCTGGAAGGAAGTCTTGGGCAGATCAAGTGGGTCCTGCTTGTTCGGTCCTATTTCCTTCTTCCCTTGAGCTCTCGGAAGATTTGAGCCCCTGTTGTTTGGGCCCAGCGAGGGCCACCTTCTTCCAGAGGCCAAATCTGGGATCAGTCCTGGCCTTGCACACTTGGAATTTCCCTCCAAAGCTGACAGGAGCTCCCACCCGCCCCCGGACAGAGGGGATCCTGCGAACCCTTCTAATGAAGTCCTCTCTGACTCTGTTGGAGGCACCCACCACCCGAGGAGAGGATCTCGGCGGCCGGCCCTTGGTCCAGGCTGCTGACAGCAGTAATCCATCTCCATCACAGTAATGGCGTCCCCATTAATCGGCCATAAACTAATAAAGCAAGCACTTTCCACCCCTTGCGCCCCCCCCAACTTCATTAAGTCTTTAGTACATTAATATGTCTTACTTACTGTCAGCTAAGCCCCTTTCCCCATTTGGGGTGAGCCAGGGGGTGGGGGCCTTGCCTGGTAGGTGGGGGATGTGACCCCCCCCAGGTCTGGGCACAGGGGCTGCTGACTCAGAGTGACTCCCTGGTCCTCCCGCCCCCTCCCGAAGGGGCCTTCGAAGCTGAGGCTGCCGAGAGGAGGAGCAGCAGGAGGAAAGGGAGACCCTGAGGCAGGAGGGTGGGCAGGAAGAGAGGAAAGGCACAGAAAACGAAGGAGGAAGTGGGACAACTGGCAGGAAGGGGAGGAGGGAAGGTGGGGTGGGATGGGGGAGGAGCTGTACACCTCCAAATTAAATTTGTGATTCAGGCATCAGATGGGCCGACAGCCAGAGATTAATTCAACTGATCGAGTTATAAAGAGCGGGAGGCCTGAGTAATCAATCTTGCAGCTGTCAGGCCGACAGGCAGGAGTATTAACCTGGCGAGACGGGCGTACGGAGGACTCCATTCCGTTCACCCCACTGCGTCCCTGACCACCTCAGGCCTGTCTCTCAGAATAACAATAATTGTGGCTGTTAACGATGACAGAGACAGAGATGGAGGAGGGCCTCGCGCCTCTGCCAGGGCCTCTCCTACTCAAGCCAGGTACGCAGCCTGGCCTTGCCCAGGAAGTGGAGTGCAGCTTCGTGGAGAGAAGACTCCACAGGGACCCCAGGCAGGTCGGAAGTGGGGTAGGAAGGTGCTTTGGGGCAGAGAACGGTCTCCTCCATGCCTCCCACCTCCTGGCTGAAGATTTTCCCACCCCAACCAGCTGGCTCAGCCCCGACCCTTGGTTCTGGCCAGGGGAGCTGAGCTCCAGCGGGCCCACTTGTCCCCTCCCATGGGCACTGACTCCTCCACTGGGCACAGAGCAGAGCCTGGGTGGGGGCAGAGGTGTCCCGGGACTGGGGTGCTCTGTCTGACAGCCACCTCCGCACCTCCTCACTCGCCACTGCCTGACAGTGTCAGTCCGCACCTGGGGGTGGGGGTGTCTCCCTGCAGAGACTTGTGGAAACACCATCCCTAGGGCAGGGAAGGGGTGAGGGTGTGCCTCAAAGTTGACACCTCTCTCAGCTCCAGCCAATTTTCACATCCTTCAAACTCTGATGTCTTTCTCCCTTCTTGCTCCAGGGAGAGGAGGAGCCAAGAAACAGAGAGAGAGAGGGAGAGGGAGAGGGAGTATGTGTGTGTGCGTGTGCATACGTGTGTGTGTGTGAATGCACGAATAAGAAGATGGGGATGGGATGGGGCATATTTTGGGTTTCCTGGGAGTGAGCCAGGACCTGTCAGTTCCCGGAAGTGGCCATGCCGGTAGCAGGGCCTGGACACCATCCCCTGGAAGCCTGAGGACAGCAGGTGTGAGTCCTTCCCTGCTTCCCAGGAGAACCCAGGTTCAGGGCTGCTGAGGGTCTGCGGCCCCTGTCCCAGTCTCAGGATATTGTTTGTTCTTTTTATCATTACAGTACCCAACCCTGGCCTCACCCTTCCTGCAGAGAGCACTCTGATAACAACATCACCATCCAGTGTGTTCTTAGTGCCAGGGCCCTGCTAACATTCTACAGCATTTCGAGGTTAGTGTTCACAGAGAGACCTGTGAAGCAGATTCCATTTTTGGCCTCATTTTGCAGATGAGAAACAAGTTCAGAGAGGTTCAGAGATTGACTCAAACTCACATAGCCAGGAAACGGTAAAGCCGTTCCATGCTCCTTGCCAGAGTGTCAGTACAAGCTAACTTTCCCCACAGTCCCCAAATTTCACTTGCCCCGTGTGACCCCATCTTCTGCCAGGGCTCCTCAGTGTTCCTGGATGGCTGATTCTGGCTTCTCCAGCCCAGGTGACCCCATACCGGTCACTTGGGTGTGAGGAAAGAGGGGAGGGTGGTGCCACTGTCTGTTCGAGGGGGTGGGTGGCTGGGTGCAGGGACACTCGCCCTGGGCGAGGGAAGTACGGCCCCAGAAGGCTCCCTAGCCCTGCGCTTGGAGTAACCCCAGGGGCGGCATCTGCCCCCCCAGCCCTGCGGTGTGTTGAGAAAGGAGAGGGGTGCTGGCTAACAGCACCGCCCGCTCCCCCTAGAGACGGAGCCAGCAGAGGGATTCGATACAGGGTGTGTGCAGGGGCTTGGGGGTGGGGAGGAGGCGCCCCCTCACCTCCTGACCCCTGCTGGGGTTGGCAGAGGGAAGAAAAGACACTGGGCATCAGCAGCTGGAGGCTGGCACTAGGCCAGCCCCTCTCCCAGGCTCCCTGGGACCCATTTCAAGTGGCTGCTTCCAGGACGAGCCAGCCCAGGGAGGGGATCGGGAACAGGGCCTCCTTCCAAGCCAAGGTTCAAGGGTCTCCTTTCCCTGCCCAGGTCAGCTACTGATTCTGGCCTGTCACTCTCCATGTTTACTCCCCATCTGGAACTGAGGCCTGCTTGAGGGTCTGAATTCCTGCAGATGTGGGGAGGCCACTGGCACCCTGTTTGGAGGTGATGCTTGTGCCGGGAGTGGAGACGGATGGGCCAGAGTCCTCCAGGCTTACGGCTCTGATGCTGGCGTGGCAGGGGCCTAAGCAGCTGCATCTGTGCTGCCGCCTGAGGACCCCGACCAGGGCCCCACCTCTGACGGACCAGCAGCCGAAGTCCTCTTGCGATGGAGGGCGTCCTTTGGTTTCCAGTCCCCTCACCTGGTCCAGGGTGATGTGGGACCAGAGCCCAGGGCTGTGTTTTGGACCTGGTCCCTGACCCCGTGTCTGTGCCTTGGCGTCCCACTCCACCCGCGGGTGAGGGAGAACAACCTCCTCTATTTTCTCTGGCTCTTGTCTGTAGGACAGGTATAGGCAATTTTCTGGGCAGGAAAGAGGAGATCTTTTAAGGCGAGTCACATAGGACGGCCGCTTCAGAACTGGTCATCTCAGAACTGGCTCTTCACCTGTAGATGGGGAGAAACACAACCTGCTTTCCTGGCTGGTCGTGAGGGCCAAATGAGACGGCGGAGGCCCTGCTTGTGCATGCTGAGTGAATTTTACACGGATCAGCCAGGTGGGACAGAGCCCGGGGTGTGGGGAGGGCACAGGCCTCTGGGGAGAGCTTTCCCTCCTGGGCTCCCACCCAGCCCTTCCATCACGCACTCTGTGACAAGCCCAGGCAAGAGCGCCAACTCGAGCATCCCTGCTCTGAAGAAGTCTTGGACGAGGTTGGAGAACACCAGTGTGCCGGGAGGGGGCTGCTCCAGGGTGCATGTGTTCCCACATCCCCGTTCTGGGAAAGCTACCTGGACATCAGCCAGGCTGTGTGTGTGTGTGTGTGTGTGCGTGCGTGTGTGTGTGTGCGCGTGTGTGTGCACGTGTGTGTGCATGTGCATGTGTGTGCATGTGCGTGTGCGTGTGTGTGCGCGCGTGCGTGTGTGCATGTGCATGCGTGTGCATGTGCGTGTGCGTGTGTGTGCGCGTGCATGTGCATGCGTGTGCGTATGTGCATGCATGTGTGCGTGTGTGTGCGTGTGCATGCATGTGTGTGCATGCGTGTGCGTGTGTGTGCAAGTGCAGTGGCTGGCACCAAGACACTTGCTGATTAATCTCTGCCTTTGGCACACCCAGATCTGGTCCTGGGATGCTTCAGGACCTAAGGTGGTGTCCAATGGGCCTGAGGGTGCAGAACTTGGCCTGGGAAGATGGATTTCCCTGTCCCCTCAGCCCGTGCCCAACAGGAAGAGGGAAGCCTGCTTCATTATGTTTAATGGGATTATTGGAGGGGTACAGTAGTCATGGGGCATTAACTGCTAATTGGGTCCATAATAAAGTTAATAAAGCTCTTATGGTCTTTGCCATTAAGTATAATTAAGGGGGTTCTCTGAGGCAAGGAGAGAGTGTTTGTGGGGAACGGGCACTGGGCCCTCACTGGCAAGAAGGAGCCAAAACAGGAGCAGGTGACAGGGAAGCTGCCAGCTGTGCCAGAGCTGGGGCGGCTTCAGCTACCGGAACATTCTCCCTCCACCCCGTGGGGCCCTCTGGGCTGGAGTGGATGATGTGGACAGGAGGGGAAGGTTTTACCACGCTCTGCTCCTGAGACCCCAGGAGATTTTTAACTCTAACCCTGACGTCCACACTCTTGAAGAGGCTCAGAACTCAGAAGAAATGTAACTTCCGGGGGCAGCACGCAGGAACAAGCAATGAGCTTTGAAGGATGACTCTGTGTGAGCTTGGACCTCTTGCAGCCTCAGTTTCCCTTTCTGTGACATGAGGGTCACAACCTGGCCTAAGGGTTCCAGAGGTTCTGAGGTGAAAAAAAAACTAAACAAGTGGCTGTCATGCTCTTATTTTTTACATAGTTATTTGGCAACGCCGCTAGGGGCGCTTATCTGTGGGCCAAATTCTCCTTTATAACTTTGGCTTTTTTTTTTGGCAGTATCAGGGATTGAACTTAGGACCTTGTACTTGCCAAGCAAGTGCTTATTCCACTGAGCTATTTCCCCAGCCCCCCGCAAGGGGTGCTTGACGAAGTCTTACATCTGTAGGACATAGAAGGGCTCCCCCATCCCTCTTGTCCCTGTACCGGTTCGTGGTTATTTTCCCAGAGCTTTAGGGAAACATTTATGTAAAATACTTGACGATGGAGAAGTCTGCCAGCTTGTCTTCTTCTTTCTCTACAGTGGAATGCTTTTGTGCATGGTTTGGGAGTTTGCTGTCCTCCTCTTGAGGCTGTCTTTGTGGTCTTTCCATGCTGGGACACATAGATCCCTATACTTTTTGTCTGGCTGTCCAGTACTCTACAGGATGGAGGCACACCATTTAATTAAGCACTTGCCTGGTGATGAGCCCTGAGCTTGTTTCCAGTGTGTTGTCATCTAAACAATGCTGGCTCATCACTGTCTTCCTGTATCCACCTCCCCCAGTGCTGGGGGTAGAACCCAGAAAACCTCGCAAGCTGGGCAAGCACTCTGCAGCCCAGGTATGTCCTCAGCCTGTTTTTATTGATTTTATTTTGAGGCCGGGGTCTTGTTCCATTGCCAGGCTGGCCTTGAACTTGTGACCCTCCCACCTCAGCCTCCTGAGCAGCTGGAGTCCCAGGTATGCCCCCAGCCACTTGTGTATTTCGGTGAGCAAGAGCTTGGAAATAAACTAATTGAGGTGAAGCTGTGAACATTGCATTTATATTTGTTTGCATAACAAATTTGATTTTGAAAGGTAAAATGTACAATGCTTTTTTAAAAAATCATATGGGGCAAAAGAGTAGAACAATTGAACTTTGCCCCCACCCACTCCAAGCCCTCAGGTGCCCCTCCCAAAGTTACCACTATCACTTCTGGAAGGACTTTTTAAAAGACATTTTCAAAGCTAGATGTAAGCTAATTGGCATATTTTTCTTCTCCCCATTTCCCTAAAAGTTAATGTATTATGCTATGTTCTGTACCTTATGATATTTTAGTTTTGTTTTGTTTTTTGTCTTTTTGAGACAGGGTTTTGCTATGCAGTTAGGGCTGGTCTTGAAATCACTTTGCAGCCCAGGCTGGCCTCAACTTGAGGTGATCCTCCTGCCTCAGTCATCTGAGTGCTGGGATTACAAGTGTGCACCACCATGCCTGAGCTTGTCTTTATGGGCACCTTGCTATCCTGTATCTTAAAGATCATTCTGGACCGGAGTAGGCACACCATTCTTTGGAACGGCTCTGGGTGTCCGTGTCCTGGCTGTCTGCTAGCTACTGAGCTTCTCCCTCACTGGAAACCTAGAGTGTTTCTCATGCTGCCTTAAGTGCCTTTCCCACAGCAAACACGCTTGCTCTTTGGCACAGGGCAGAGCATACGTCTGCAAGTCCCTAGAAGTGTGATTGCTGGGTCAGATAATATATTCTCTAAAAATCTGATAGACATGGCCAGATTGCACATGAAGATGGTTCTACCGGGGGCTGTGGTGTAACTCAGTGGTAGAGAATGTGTTTAACATGCTGGGTTCAAATCCCATTGCACGAGCACGTGCGCACGTACACACACACACACCATCCACCCTGTGATCCTACTGGAGTAAGTGCTGCCCCTGTGCTTGGCCACAGCCACATCACCAGGTCCCGAGGTGAGGCTTCCCTCTAAAAGAGTGCAGCTTCCCCGGGGAGAGGAGAGGCAGGAAGGAAAGGATCAAGCTGTCCTCTCTACACTAAAAAAGCCACCAGGTAAACACAGTTGTCAGGGCAGGAGAGTTGCCCTCGGGGTCAGGGGTTAATGTGGATGGAGCTACCGGGACACGCTCTGCAAAGCAAACAAAACAAGCCGTGGGGCTGCCCTGCTCCGGCAGGGGCTGGTGGCTGGCCGGCCTCGCCTCTTCCCCAGGCAGCTGCCACTGTGGACACAGGCTCTGGATTGTCAGGGGACCTGTGGCAGGATGGCTGGGCCATGAGGCCGAATGGGGGCAGCTTTCCACTGGCTGGGCCCCCAATGCAGAGCTGGCAGGGTGGGCTCAGGCAGCCTGGCCACCTCCAGGGCCCCTCCAGTAATCCCCCTGCAGCCTGTCTGGGAGCTTTGGGAAGCATTAGGGGTAAGCCCGGCGGCCACCCTGGAGCCAGGCATTGCTTTGAGAGCATTCCTGGGCATTAGGCCCCTGTCACCGCCCAGCCTCACTGCACCCTACGGAGCCCCAGGGCTTCTCTGCTGCAGCTACTCCTGGCCTAATTACAGGTGTCCCTGTCGAGGTCAGCTGTAGGGTTAACTTGGGCTTCATTAATGGAGTCCGAGGATGAGCCGGGCAAACAGGGCATTAGGGGCTCAGGAGGGCTGGGGACGCATCAAGGCTGTGCCACACCCACACCAGGGTGCTCACAGAGGCAGGTGGAGCTCAGACACACCAGGCACACATGTGTGTGCTCACGCACACAGGCTCACCCCGTCAGGACTCAGAGCTGCTGCCCAAGAAGCCTGGGCTGGGGCTCCAGGCAGATGGCAAAGCACTTTCCCCCTGACCAAAACCCTGGCCTGCTTCTCCAGCCTCCTGCAGTGCCCCTGCCAGCTCTGACCACAACATTCCCTTCCCACCCAGCCCCAGAGTCCTGAAGCACTGACCTGTGGGTAGATTTGGTCAGGGTGGCTCCCAGCCAGGCTGCAGAGGAGGGGCTGTCACCCAGCCTCCCAGTGCAGCCTGGCCCAGAGTGCCCCTGAGCCCAGCTGTGAGTCCAGCTCCCAGAGAACCCCCGCACCAGCCCGGTCCGGTTCGGAGGGCAGGCAGGCCACACCGCCCAGATGTCACTAAGGAGGAGGAGGAGGAAGAGGAGGGGGGGCTGATGGGAGCCAGGCTGGGAGGAGCAGGGCGAGGGGAAACCACTTAACCCCAAAGCCGCCGCTGGGCTTCAGAACCCCACCACTGACGGGGGCCAGCTGGAGCTGGCTGAGGACCAGAGCCCCAAGTGTGGGAATGCAGGGAGGGGCCTCCTGGTCAGCTGGAGGAGAGCACCCTGAACTTCCTCCCCGGCCTCTTGGCGGGGGGACGCGGGCCTGGCTCTGCCTGCGGTGCTTTTCCCAGGGCTGCCCCCCACAGCCGGGCAGCCGGTGTTACCTCACTCCCGGCAGCACAGCACCGGCAGCCTGGGCAGGCGGGAAGAAGGCGGCCCAGAAACCTATCCCTCGGCTGTGGAGGAGTCTGATCTTCCCAAGGCGCCTCCCCCATCTGCGTGCCCTTCCCGGGCACCCGGCTGACCAGCGTTTCGAAGTGACCGCATGACACAAGCAGGCCCCGCAGCACAGACCCCACCCCACCCCTGGTCTGTAAAGGGCCTCAGGACTGGTACCGGCTGTTGTCACCTCACCCTCGGCCCTAGGCAGCCGGAGCCCTGCTCTGTGCTCCTAGTCCCCCGGCCACCCTGGGGACCCCCCACTCTAGGCCCATAATTGAATACCAAGGCCCAGAAGCCGGTGCAAACAGCAAAATCAATCACCAGCAACCTGGCAGCCTCCGCCATAGATCTTTTTCACACATAAAATAGCTCATGTTAATCATCGCTGCTGGTTTATCGTCTTCTCCGCCTCATACATGAATTATGCACTATTGCCAGGCCTCTTGGAGGAGACTGTAATGAGGGTTTCCATCCTCCCACCTCTGAGGTGGACCCTCAGACCTCTGGCTCTACCTAGCTATGGATGCTCCTTGGTCTGGCCAAGGCATGGGGTACAGGCGAGGGGACCAGGGATGGTTGGGAGAGGGGTCCCCCTCAGACGAGTCTCCATCCCACCCAGGAGCACCTATAGGAGCTCCCAGCTCCAAGAAAGCAGGCTCTGGTCTGGGGACCTCTCCTGTCTGGACAGGGATGCTTAGAATGGGGGCTGACTGCGGAGTGGGCCTGGACTTCCTAAGGCTCTGGGGCTAGAGCAGGAGTGACTTTACCAGGAGGTTCCTGTCCCATGGGACCCTCTCCCCCTCAGGAGGCCCAGTGCTGGACTCCCTCATCCCTGGAAGTAGGCATGGGGCGTCCCTGTCTCCTCTAGCACCTCCACCTACCCTGGCGTGGGGACAGCTGGCTCTTGCCACACCCTGGAGTGGTCCTGGTTGAAGAACCCTGTATCAGTAGTTAAGGCAGTGTCCACCAGGTGGCAGCCCTGCAGCCCAGGATGGCAGCGTCAGGTGAGGAGAGAAAGGCCTCTGGAAAGGTCCCGTCCTGAGGCACAGGGCTGGACAGCGAGTCCTGGGCTGAGACCTTGCTAAGGTGACAGTGCTTAGCCTCTGTGGGGCAGAAGGACAGAGCCCACCGCAGCATCAAACCACACAGTATCACCCTCACGTGGGGTCATCTCAGAAGAACTGGGGGCCTGGGTGGGGTATGTCGGAGGGGGGGGTGTATCACAGGAGCCCCACATCGCTGGCCCAGCCTGCTTCCCCAAAGTGCAGCAGCCTGCCAGGGCTTCCCTTCTAGGGCACAAACCCCCATGCCTGCCCAGGACAGCCCTAGAGGCAGCAAGAGGGGGTTGCTGTGTGAGGCGGCCGGCAGGGCAGCCCCGCGCAGCCTCTGGAGCCTGCTGCCCTGCTGTAGACATCAGGGCCAGAAGGGCTAGGGGCAGATCAGTCCCTGCAGACTCACATCCACTCCCCCTGCCCCACTCCCTCACTGGAGGAGGGGTGAGCTGCCCAGAGAGGCAAATGGCCCTACATGCAGGAGGCTTTGGGCCTGGGCTTGCCAGAAGGCCCCCAGCCTGATGCTTTCCAAGCCCTTCACTGCCCCACACACCTGAGGGCACAGCCTTGCACCACCCTCTAAGGCCGGGCCAACACCACATGGGGTAAGTGCCACCTGTGTGGACCCTGGCTCTGCCAGCTAGCTACAGGCTGTTTGCTTCCCCCGGGAGCACAGGGCTCTGTCCCTTTAAGTCCCTTGAGCCTGAGGATGGGGCTGGCTCTGAAGGACAGCTAGGCCTCCTTCAGGGCCGGCTACCTCATCTGAGTCCCAAGAAAATGTCTGAACTGTGGGTCCCCTCAGCCGTCCCTGCCTGGGCAGTCTTGCTGTAAGCTCAGGCCCTCCACAGGACTTGTGGGAACTCTAGATCTCCCTGGCTCCTGGCAGGACCTCTGGGTCCTGAGCTCCCAGCCCTGCAGGGCCTGTCTCCTGCTCTCAGCTCCCCAGAGTGGTCCTACGGAGCCCGAGAGCCACAGCATGGGAGGCTTGGAAGAGCCAGGCTGAAGTCCTCACCGCTCCACCCTTACTGGAGAAGCCAGGCCAGGCCAGGCGAGCAAGGGCTTTCCTGGTGGGCATTCAAGCACTGACTGAGAGGGCACATCCCCGACCCCTCTCTCCTGCCCACTCTGTCTGTAACACGCCCACTTTGCCGGGTGCTGCCTTCACGTCTGTCTTCACATTTGTTTCAGGGCTGCCACAGTCTTGCTTGTTTATCCTTCAGGGGTCCAAGTGAGCGTTTCAGCCCCAATTATGCTCTGACCACAGCTACCAAAACAAACGCGCTGGGCGTCAGAGCAGGGGGAGGCTCAGACAGGCTGGTGCCAGGGGGCCTGATAAAGGGGAGCCCGCCTGAGCTTGGAGGTGATGAGAGCTGCTCCTGGTGATGAGGCCCTAGGGAACAGGGGCTCGTAGGTAATTGTCCTCCCCAGCTAGGTCCAGGCTGCAGAGAGCACAACATCTTGGTCTCAGTACCTCCCGGGCACCCTCAGTGGCCCCACAGCTCTCTAACAGAAGCCTGTCCAGGCGCTAGACTTGCCTCCAGAGGAGGAGGGTTTGGTGCTTCATCCCAAGCCAGCCCATGGTGACCTTCGACCCCATTGCAGGCCAGGGCTAGTGTCCAGGAGAAGAAGTGAAAGGAAATTTAGACCCATTCTTGTGGCTTCAGCTATGGTCTTCACACACTGTGCCTTGGTTTCCCGTCTCCAGGCCAGTGCGGGGGAACGATCCCAGTTTGTACACAAAGGGCAAGAGCCTGACACCCTGAACTCCCGGGGCGCCTGAAGAGGGTGAGGACCCCGTCTCCGGGGAGCAGTGGGAAGAAGTGTGTGGTGCTTCTGGGGGATTGGGAACAGGGCAGAGAGGAGAGCAGGGTGCTGCGGGGGGCTGGCCCTGGCTTCGGCCTAGCGTTTTGAGGCCAGGATGCCAGGCGTCTGATACTGGGAAAGGAGCCAGCTCCTCCGCAGCTATGACAGGAACCAGGGGACCCAGAAGAAGCCAGGCCCAGCACCTCTCCAGCTGGTCCCCAGCTGAGAGGGAGCCCTGCCCAGTCTTCTCTGCTCTTACTCAGTGCCTGCTTCTACTCCCACTCTGGCTTGCTGCTCTGCCCTGCAGAGACGGGAGCTCATCTACCCATCGGCCCCCGCTGGGAGGGAGCCACACCTGGGGACATCTTTGATGAAGAAGAAGTCAGAGATGACAAACGCTTCCCGAGTGCCGCATGTGTGGGATTTGATTTCTGACCAGCCCACAAGGCCAGAGGACATGGAGCTCTGCTTTAGAGATAAAGCTCTGCTTTGTAGGAAGCAAAGGCTCTGCCAGGTTAATTGTCCAAGGCTAGAACACCAAGAAGGGGTAGCACTAGATTTAAACCCCTGAGGTCTGACTTCGGAACCGGGGGTTTGCACCAGGCTCCAGTGCTGGAGAGAGTAGGGTCTGCTCTGTATTTGCTGAAACAGCCTCTTGAAAGTTCAGGGCCCTCAGTCGTCCTCAGGAGGAACACCGAGGACTCGACCAGGCCTCTGGGCACGCTGCATCGAGGCAGAGCCTGGCAGTTCTTGGGGTAACCCCGCCAACTTGGCTGGACCCCTGATGGCCTTGAGGGCTTGGCAATGAGGGCTTGACCATAGTGAACCTGGTTCCCCACCTGTCTACCGTCTTTGAGGATGGGTGCTTTTCCACCTCCTGCCATAGCAATCTGTGCACACACGTTTGTTACAGCATAATTTGAAGCAGCCATGTCTCTTCCCAATGTGAGAGCCCGAGGGAGTAAATAAACCCAAAAGTACAGTTATTATCAGAGGGAAGATGACTGATTGGGTGGGAGAACAACAGAGATGAGGGTGGAGAAAATTGATTAATCAATGAGCCATCATCTGTATAACTGAGTAACAAATGTGAAGATAACATTATGGAATACAGCATCCAGTGCTAATTCCCTACTATCTTCTCTATAATTTTGTATTTCCTGTATTGTTTTTGTGTTATCCTGGTGTATATGTCTCCATTCTTTTGTCTTTAAAATAAAAAGAAAATAATAAATAAATAAATAAATAAATAAAGTTCGGGGCCCTGGCTTCTGAGGGCACCTCTCTGCCTTCCGTTCTCACTTCAGGGCTGAGCAGACCCTTCGTCCACTCGGGCTTGGGAGTCAGGGAATCCCACCGAGACCGGGGGAGGAGCTCTGAGCTGAAAAGGACCAGGAGCATCAGCTTCCAGCCCTGTCTGCTGGCTCTGGCTTTGCTGCAGGGCAGGCAGGGCAACTGGAGAACCAGGAGCCCAAGAACACGGGAGCCCGAGGACACCAAAGCTCCTTGAAGCACGTAAACAAGCTGCTGTAGCCTGTTAACTGATTGCTGGGGAGTGAGGCTGAGACCCAATTCTAGAGGGTATAAATACACGCTCTGCTGCTCTTGGGCGGTCCCCCTTCTCCGCGGAGAGAGAGGACCTCCACCTGGTCCCAGCTTTTTGTCTCTTGTCTATGTTTTCCTCCATTCTCACCTCTGTTCCTTCCTGGGGTACAGCAAGAGCCCGACGGATCCCCACACTGGTCAGTCAGGAGAGAGCAGGTATAGCTGCCGCACCTGCCCGCCAGCTCCACAGGTTGCACCAGGCGGCACCTTACTGATACCAGCCATTCTGGACCTCCTTGTTCTGCTCCCAACCCAAGGGCTGCTTTTTCACCTCACCCAGCTCTACGCTCGTGCATTCTGCCACCCACTGGTCCCCTGACCTTCTGAGGCCCTTTCTCCCCGAGATTCCAGGGCTCTGAGCCTGGTTTCACGGCCACTCCCAGATCCCCTGTGCTTCTCAGGTGCCTCTATGAGGCCCTGGACCTGTATTTGAAATCTATCTATCTCCTTAATACAGCGGTTCTTAGTCTTACCTGGACCTCAGACAGGAACCACCCAGGAAAGATCTGAAACCTCAGATGCTCAAGCGGCACCCTTGGCCCTATGCTGGGATGGGCCCAGGCAATGATACAGTGTCAAAGCCCCGCTGGGCCATTCCGTGCTTGGGAATCACTGCTGACTTCCCCAACCTTTCCTGGGATGCTTGGTAAACGCGTAACGGCCCTTCCCCTCTCGGGGGCATTCTGACTGGATTTGTCCAGAGTGAGACTCAGGGGTTTGCTGTTTTTTTTGGCGTCAGGAATCAAACTCAGGTCCTCACACTCCCTAAGCCGGTGCTGCGCGGCCCAGGGTTTGCGTTTTTAATACATGTCTCGGAATGATTCTAATTTCCAGAGAATGTCAGAGAGCCTGGTGGTAACAGTGCTTCCCAAACTGGGGCGGCCTTAGCGTCCTCTTGCTAGGCCTCAGGTTCTGCCCAGCAGTCTGGAGCTGAGAAGTTCTATCCAGGCCAGTGTGAGTGAGATGCAGGTGAGTGATAAGCAGAGAGTTAGGAGGAAAGCAGGGGCCTGGGAACCGGGACGGGGAGCTTGAACTTGACCTCAGGGCAGTGAGGAGGCATCCAAGGATACTGCGCCGGGGAGGAGCTTATTCAGACACAGATTTTTTTTTTTTTTTTTGGCGGTACTGGGGATTGAACTCAGGACCCTGCGCTTGCTAGGCAGGTGCTTATTCCACTGAGCTATATCCCCAGCTCCCAGACACAGATTTTTAAAAGATTACCCCTGTGGTCATGTGAGGGATAGATCAGATGCTCCCTCACCAGCCAGGAAGCAGTTGCTGTGGTCCAGGTGAAAGATCGCAGCCTGGGCTGAGGAGCTGCGGACAGGAAAAAGGACATTAGTACCAACTTGGTCTTTGGAATATCTGGGTTCTCCACCTTGTCCCTCTCCGGTTCCCTTCCGGACAGTGGAGCCCAGATGAAGGGAAAGCCAGGTCCGAGAAGCATCTTTGCCCTTGGATAGCACCTAGTTGACTTGTGGTTAACCCCAGTCCCCCAGCCTGTCACGCAGTAACTCCGCTGGGCGTGCCGGCCCGTCCCAAGCTGCCCAGCCGCCTTCCCCACACTGAGCTCTGACGGCCGCTCCAACTGCCCGCGCCAAGGACACTTGGCCAATTTTCCCCTTTGCGGACCCGAGTCTCCCTGTTTATAGCTGGCTCCTGGCTCAGCAGCCCTTCCCCGGTTGCTCCTCTGTGGTTCCCAGGCTGCTCTGTCCTCTCTCTCAGATGTGAAGTCCATCTCCCACCCCCACCACGTGACCAGCATGCTTCCGAGTGGAAGTCAGGTCGGCCTCCCAGAGTCCTACATTCCTGTCGCCCCAGCGGCCTTTCCTTGACAGCACCTCCTCCTAGTACCCGAGACCTCCCACCCAGCCCTTCCCTGGAGCCATCAGCAGCTGGCGGAGATCTGGGGTCTGGCCTGCCTCGCTGCCACCCGAGCCGCGGAGGTAGCGCCCACGGGCACTGCAGGGCGTTTCTCTGGCCCGGTCTTTAGCCCCTTTCAAGTCTCAGTTTCCCTGCCCATCACATGGCAGCAGAAGCTGCCTCTCAGAGGCCATCAGGACTGGTGATGTAAGGTGGGGATTTATCACCCGTGAAAAGCTGCCTGATGTGACTCTCAGTGCCTGCACTTACTCCGTACTTGTCGTGAATTGCTGGGAGTGATCCAAGAGCTGTGGTAGGACAAGGAGCCTCTGGGCCTGAATTTGTCCCTGATGGCAAATTGGAGGTCAAATGGGATGCGGTCAGCTTGCCCTCCATGCCTTCCCTTAACACTTCCCCAACTTTTTGCAGCTATCACGGCCCTGGCTGTCTTTCCATAACTTAACATAGGGGCTCACATGCCCAGTTTAACACCCAGAGGGGGAATGGGAGGAAGTCCTTGTGACGTTTGTCCAAGCAGAGCTGCGGCCAAAGACGAGCTCTTTTTTGTTCAGTGGGTAAGAATTTTAGCGTCTCATGTCTGTGCCAGGCCTCCCTGCTGAACCTTTTACTTATTCATTTAGCACATGTTTGTTATGCTGACTTTCGAGAGCAAGCTACAAGTGTGTTTTTTGCTGTAAGGAATTGAGTGAAACATCCCTTCCAGTTCCAGGACATTCCCCAGAAGTACCTGCTGCAGTCTGTTCGCTGGTTCTCTGTCCTCACCATTTCTTAAGCACTTACACACAGGTATGTATTGTATGTAAAGAAATACACATCTTGGGGGGAGGGCTTTATCTTTGCATACAATCATTTTTATTTTTCTGCAATTTGCTTTTCCAATTAAAGTATGGCTTGGAATAAAAATGTGGTTGGGATATTTTCCTGTATCAGTACACGTAGACCTACCTGTACCTCATTATGTCGAACTGACACATGTTAAGTCCATAGCATGAGGGCCACTGTTCGTTCCACTCCACGGACTGTTAAGTTGCTTCTAATTTTTTGTCCTTATAAAAAATTCTCTATGCATTCCCTGGTATGTGGTCCTGTGGGCAGATGTGGCAACTTCCTTAGGATAATGTTACGTAGAAATGAGTTACTAGGATGAAGGGCATTGTTAATTTTAGTATAAACACCTGAAATACCTTCCACGAAGTCTGAATGGATTGATGTTGCTTCCAAGAGCAGACAGCCCTACTTACACACACCCTCTCCCCCACAGGAGCCTGTTGCTATTTTGAATTTTTGCTAAGGTAATAGATGATGCAAGAATAAATCCTGTTTTAATTTTCATTTCTCTAATTATGATTTAATTTCTTGCCGTGTGAGTATATGTTCCTAAGTCCATTGTATTTGTTTCTGTAAATTGCCTGTTCATATACTTGCCCATTTTCTATTGGGTTTTTTAATTCTTTTTTCTATTAGTATATTGGGATTCTTAATTCTAGGTGTTCAAATTTGCTCTATATTAATTCTTGTCTTTCAATGTCATTTATGATTTTTTACAGAAGTTTCATATTTAGGTATGTTTGTCACTGTTATCCTTTATGGACTTTGTAGTTACTGTCTTATTTTAAACAGAATTTCTGAGGGTATTTAATACTTTTGTGAAAGTATTTAATTTTAGATTGTATTTTCTTCAATACTTTCAGTCAGCTCTTTGCTTCCTCTGCAATCTGCTTTATGAATGGCGTTACAGAAATAACCCTTGCCTAATTTAAAGTTTGGAGACCCCCCATAGGTATCTGGACAGGGGGCTGAGTTGGTAACACCAAGGAGTGCCAGGGTGCGGTCGTGATTCAGAAGGGAGAAGAGGGACAGGGATGTAGCTCAGTGGCACAGACACCTGCCTGGCAAGCTCAAGGTCCTGAGTTCGGCTCCTAGTACCAAAAAAAAAAAAAAAAAAGTAAGATTTTTGAGCCAGGTCCAGTGTCAGGTGAGGGAAAGAAGGGTGGGGATCTCAGAGTGAGGGCGGGAGCAGCTGCCTTGGCTCTCCTGTCCCCACCCTTGGTGTGAGAGAGGCTTCCAGCTGGGAGAGCTGCGGGTGATGCCACAGGACCCTGACAGCCGTCCGGTGGCACCTGCTGTACGAGGCCCTTGGGTACAGTGGGTCACCTCGGGCCCATGCACCCTGTCTAAGGGCCCGAAAGCCAAGTACTCCCCTCTCACCTCCACGAGCTTTCGGTCCTCAGCTTCCTCACTCATAAGGCTACCTTTCTGTGTGCAGGAGTGTTGTTTAACAAGTGCTTGTTAGCTGGGACTAAGCCCAATAGTTTTTCTTCGAAAGCTTCTTCCCCTCCTCCTCTCTCTCGGTCTCTTCTCTGTCTTCCTCCCCCTGCTCCACAGCGGCCCCTTCCCCATTGGGAGGAAGCTCAGTTGAGCTCAGTCTCTGCTGACATGGCCATTTCAGCTCATTAGCTGCAGCCTAAGGAGTGACTGCTTCGATGCCCATCCCCCACCCCAGCTGGGAGGGGTCAGTTAGCTGCTTCTGTGTGTACACACACACCCCCCTCGCAAGAAGTCATGCCCTGTCACATGGGTGTGCACCATGCACTCAAAACAAACACACATGCATCCTCTCTTGCTGAACAGTTCTATCCACCAGGCTCCCTACCCAGGTCCTAGGAAGCAGTCCTGCTCTGTGCAGCAAGCAGACGGTCCACACACCCCAGTTCACTCCTAGATTCCCATGGAACCCCACTTGATATTTCACAGATGAGCAAACGGAGCTCCAAGTGGGGGAGTGTCAGCCAGCAAGTTGGGGACTGTCCCACGCTTCCGGCTCCCAAGGACCTAGCAGTCAGGAGAGAGCCTGGCCAGCTCATGGATGCCCACCTTGGCTGCCAGAGCTGTGGGGTTTCAAAGGCAGCTGGTCCCAGGGGAGGAGTGTGGGCAGGATCCTATTGCTGACAGGGACCTGGTGAAACTCTGGCATGTTTAAAGCAGGGAGACAGTGTGTCTCAGAGAAGCCTGCTTTGTCCTAAGTGGATACAACCTCAGCTCCTACTTTGGCTGCCATGAGCCTTGCTGTGGCTTCTGTCCTCAGGAGCCTCTGACCCTTGCCCTGTGCCCTCTTGGCCGGGTAGCAGCGGACTCTTCACACAGCATCTCAGAGACCCCTGAGGATTGGCCTATTCTCCAGATGCCTGGGGGGAGCGGGTGCAGGTAGGAGAACTGGGCCGGGCCTGAGGCATCAGGACCTGCAGGGGTCTCCACAGCCTGCGGCCCAGGGTTCTGGCGCTCTGGTGGCCCCACCTAGGGAAGTCTGGGAAGCCTTGCAGCTGGGACCGTGGCTGAAATGTGGCAGTTCACACCTCCTATGGCCCCAGCCCTTCCAGGGTCTAGGCCTTGTCCCCAGCTCTGCTCCAAAGACGAGTGGAGGACAGGTCTGGGGGACCCTTCTAAGCACTTACCTGGAAGGAGTCAAATGGGCGCAGCGTCTTCCAGAACATCCGCCACTGGGAGCCAGTAGTCATACTTCTCCCATCCATTTCCTCACCTGCGACCCCGCCAGGAGGGACAGGAAGATGGGCCTGGCTGCCGAGGCCTCTGACACAAGGGCACAGCGAGACCTGCTGTGGACTTGAGGCACAGCCTGGAGCCCTGTGGGGTGACAGGCCCTGCAGGCTCTTGGTCAGCCCCAGGCCGGCTCCCTGCCTCCCGCTAATAGGGCTTGGACAGCAAATCCTCCCTCAGTGAGCGTCAGCACGCCCTTGCCCGGCCTCACGACCATGGCTCTGGAGCAGGCAGAGCCTCTTGGAGGGGCGGTCATATGCCAGCACTGGACGGGGTGAAGGAGCTGGAGCAGGGGGCAGGCTGGAATCCTAGCTCCCCAGCGTCGCGCTTGCACAACTCTGGAGAGCTACCTGCTCGGTGAGGTCTCTTAACTCCCAGATGACAGCAGCAAGACCGTGTTGCTAGGGTCACCCCCGTGTTAAAGCCTGATGTGACTGGCATCCGTGTGTGTGGACAATTTCCCGAGAGAGATGAGCACAAATGCAGTGGCGGCTGGAGGCCTCTGGGGCAGGGGCAGCGCAGGGACAGAGCTCTGACCTAAGGTGGGCGGGCGAGGCCCTGGCTCCTGAACCCAGCTCTGTCCTCTGCCAAGGCCCCCTCGTAACAGGACACTGAGGAGACTTTTACGTGTCACTTCACTTCCTCGTGTACTATTTTAATTTTACACCGTGCATATTTTACGTTTATTTGAAGAAAGGGAGAGAGAAGCAATGATGAGCTGCCACCACCAAGGCACTAAGCTGCGGTTCGGTCCAGACAACGGCACTTACTTCCACCGCTGCCTGACGGTGTGTGATAATCCCTCCTTCCTGGAGCACCGTGTCTGGCGTACAAGTGATTTGTCAATAAATTGCTATATAAACACTAGCTGCGATTAGCATCTAGGTAACATGTCTGTCTATGACAATTAAATATGGGAGCCGGCTTGTCCTGGGAGGGGAGGAGCGCACCCTGAAGGGTGATTAGCTGATGCTGCAGGGTGTGATGCCAGAGCCACGCCTGTTTACAGGAGATGTGACCTTGACCGACTTACCCTTCCAGGCCTCAGTCTTCCCGTCTTTAAAATGGAGACAATGGGCCACACTTAACTCTAGAGCATTGCTATAAAGATTAGACTGAGTAATGTTATATAAGACTCTGGAACAGACCTGGGGCAAGGTGTGGTAGCACATGCCTCTGATACCAGCACTTGGGAGGTTGAGGCAGGAGGATCATCATAAGTTTGAGGCCAACTTGGGTAACATGGTAAGACCCTATCTCAAACATACCAACAAAACAAGCTGGGCATGGTGGCACATGCCTGTAATCCCAGCACTCGGGAGGCTGAGGCAGGAGGATTGTTGCAAGTTTGAGACCAGCCTGGGCTACAAAGTGAGCTCAAGGCCAGCCTGAAGTGCATAGCAAGACCCTGTCTCAAAAAAACCCAAAAAACAAAACCCCAATAAAACAAAACAAAGAACAGCCCTGGCACAGAGTAAGTGTCCAACAAACTACACTTTACTCTGTGTCTCCGTGTGCTGTGTTTCTCTCCCCAGGGAAGGGGGAGCTGTCTTCTGTCCAGGGACTGAGGAGTCTGTGCAGTGCTGCCATGCTGCCTGCTTTGGCAGTGCTGGGTGCTCTGTGGAGGCTCCAGAACCAGGGGAGGGAGGCCGAGCCAGAAAGGGGGGAACCCTGGGGTGGGGATGCAGAGTGACACGGAGGTCACTCTCAGAGCTCAGCTCTGCAGGCTGAGGCAGGGAGAGGTGTCCAGGCAACGTCGGGCCCCTCCCCTCGAGGCTGAGCCTGCCCCGCCCTGCGCCTGCCCATCTGGGGTGATGGCCGTTCAGTCCTGCACACCCCACCTCGGGGAGACAACAGCTGACACGATGAGGGGAAGGGGCCTGGCCCTTGGGTGCTGGGCCAGGGTAGCCCTGGGTGGCCTAAGGGGAAGCAGGGAACAAACCACTGCCCCCCTACGACAGGAGCCACAGAGCTTTCCTGGTATAAACCCTATGTCTGTGGGGACTTACAGAATCAGGCTGTGAGCCCAGACTCAGTCGTGGGGTCAGGAGTTGTAGGTGTGGAAACCACAGGACAGTGGATCTGCAGTGAGATGTGCTCACTCTAGTTCCTCCACGCAACATGCGTGCCCAGCCCACGCACTTGCTCATGGGCTTCTGCACCCGTGGTGACCCCAGCACAAGCACACACAATTACACACACACCCTGCGTGCACACGCACACAACTATGTACACATAGACACAGCAGGCACAAAGCAAGGGGACCTTCCTGGAGCTGGTAATGCTTCCCCCACTTACAGTCTAAGAAGCCAGAGCTCCACCCCGACAGACACCCAGAGAACGCAGGGCAAGGTGAAGGGTGCAGGTGGGCCCATGTGAGGGCTGGGGAGAGGAGCAGGGGGCAGCCTTCGTGTGCTATTTCTGGGGTGGATGTTCTATTAAACTGTAGCATAGTGAGGCGCCACAGATGCAGATGAGCTTTCTGGCTTGTTTCTAGATGTAAGTCCAGGGGCCGCTGAATTTTTACAAAGTGCACATACCTGTTTAAACCCCAGGAGCTCCTTTCTGAGCCCCTTCCAGGCACAATGCGTCCCAGGGGGACCCTATTCTGGCCTCTTACACCAGCTTGGAGCTTGGCCTCTCTCGTATTTCCTATACGTGGAATCATAGAGTATGTTAACTTTTTGGTCTGGCTTCTGTTGCTCAATATTATAGATCTGAGGTCCATTCACGTTGTCTAGATAAGCTTTATTAGTAACGCACCAGGGCACACACCCCTCTTTTCCCCCCAGGGGTACATCCCTAGCCTTTCTATTTATTTATTTTACATTTTGAGACAGTGCCTCTAAGTCAAGCCCAAGCTAGGTTAGAACTTGTGATCCTGCCTCAGCCTCCCAGATGGCTGGGATTATAAGTGTGTGCGACCACACCTGGCTTACAAACCACACTTAGGAAAGCTCATACTCATCAACCCTAAGCCCAGGGTGAGGGAGATTATACCCATTAAGGCTCTGGTGTGTCTGTGGTTCTGCCACAAGTGTGCACACTTGAACTGTTTACACGCAGGCACGTATATAAGCAAAATCACATCCAGGTCTGGAGTACGCAAGCCCTCTCCTTACGCACATGCACACACGGACATTCATACACACTTGCGCACAGCCTCACGGGTGTGGTGCCCCCGCTTTCACACACGCACTCCCCTGCACACACACGTCACTGCCGCGGCTGCCCGCAGTCTCTGACAGCGATATGCTTATATACATGGATACTGGCCCCTGAGAGCCGCCCTCCTCGCATGTATAAAGGCACTCTCAAACACCGCTCACCCACTCCTCACACGCTGAGGCTGCTCATTCGAGTGCTGGAGGCCTCCAGCCTCTCCCACTCTTGGCTCTGAACAGACAGCAGAAGGTGATAACATCGACAGCTGAAAACTGTCCTGAAAGCAAAGCCGTACTTGTTGGGAAACCTGAGCCCTCACTGGAGGGACACAAGTGCCTGTGTCTGGGGCTGGGAGAAAGGAGGCAGTGGGGTGTCTCCCAGGGCGCCTGTGGCCATCGGGCTGTTTCCATTATAAAAAATGATGAAAGGGCCTGTGCAGGGAGGGCAAGGCTGTCAGTACATAAGGCTGCCACCTCTGACCCCTTGAGGTCAGAGCTCAAGGGGAGGGGCTCAGCCAGCCAAGTTCTCCAGCAGGAGGCCTGGCCAGACTCCCACAGGGAGGGGATGTCAGACCCCTGGATGAGACCAGGGAACTGAAAGGGAGTCGGGGGTGGAGGAGGAAGCAGGGATATGGGAAGGCGCCGGACATAGGGAGGAGCGTGGGGAGGGTGGGGATGTGTGGGGTAGCTCTGGCTCCCGGCTCTCTGTCCGAGGACTCCTCTGCAGGTCTCTTCCGCTCCCTGGGCGGAAACCGCGATACATCCCCCTTCTCATGTTTAAGGCTTGCTTTGCTTATTTTTCTAATCACTGGGAACGATAGGCAAACAGGACTTAGCAAAAATAACAAACCCAGGGCACTCTACAGTCACCAGGAATCCCAGAAAAGCTGAGAGGCGGCCGGTTCAGGCCTGGACTCAGCACAGACAGTGGCCGGACCACAGGCCTGCATGTCGTCCCCCCCGAACCTCTCTGCTAGAGTGGCACCAGCACCCTTAGCTTGTAGCAAAGCTCCGTGGGGTTGGCTGCTGGGGAAAGCAGGGCCTGACGTGCGGAGATGGGTGAGAGCTCCATCTGGGAAACCAGCCTCCCCAGCTCTGTCTGGATCACACATCTCAGACGGAGCAAGGAGCAATGGGGAGGAGCTGGGTGGGATGCGGCCTCTTCCAGCCTCCTCCTCCTCTCCCAGCTGACCTCCGGCTGCCCTGCTCACAGGGCTGGGATTCCCTTTCTTCTGTAGTCACCTTGGCTCCTAAAGGCTCACCTTGCCCAGTCGCCGGAAGACAGAGCTTTTCAGTCAGGCCCCGAAGGCCCGAGCTCGTGTCTGTGCTGGCGTCCTGCATGGGCCCACAGGCTACTCACGCCCTTAGTTTGTCCCTGAGGCCAAGTGCTCACCAAATAGGCCCCAGGAAGGCCTATCTTTACTAATTATCATTAAAGTTATATAATCATTAGATATAGCAATAAACAAAGTTTTCACCAAAGGAAGACTCCCAGGGGTCTCTGTGAAGGATATCCAGGGGAACTGACAAGAAACAGTGCCGTGCCTCCTGCCCGACACGCCATCTGCCCCGGCTCAAAAGAAACAGTGGTAAGAGTCGACTCCACGAAGCCAGCGGCTCTGTGGCTAGGTGGAAGTCCTTTTTTTCCCCCCAGGATGGGTGTGTGTGTGGGTGGAGCCTAGGGCCTTTGCCCTGAGCAAAATCTCCATTTTCTTTTTTTATTTCTTATTATGAGATAGAGTCTTTTGTTGTTGTTGTTTGGTACCAGGAATCAAACTCAGGACTTTGAGCTTTCCAGGCAGGTACAGTGCTACTGAGCTATATCCCCGGATGTTGTTATTTTTCATTTTGTTTTGTTTTTGTTTTTGAGACAGGATCTGGCTCTGTTATTCAGGTTGGCCTTGAACTCACTATTCTGCCCAGGGTGGCCTCAAACTGTGGCAATCCTCTTGCCTCAGCCTCCTAAATGCTGAGATTACAGGTGTATGTCACCATCTTTGGCTGAGATAAGATCTTATAAATTGCTAAATTGCCCAGTTTGAGCTCAAACCTGTGACCCTCCTGCTTCAGTCTCCCAGAGTGCTGGGATTACAGCATGTACCGCCACCAGTTTGGGGCCACAGTCTCAAAGGGAAGGGTGCACTTGCTGATGAAGCCAAGCACAAGAACTCTCCAAGCAGGACAGGCAACTGCGGCCAGATCCCTGCCGGCGGAGCTGCCCCATCCAGTGAGACTGGGCCAGCAGCCAAGCACCCAGAATCGGCCCTGCTGTCCCCTAGCACAACAAAGAGCTCCCTCAATCTCTGACGCTGACCTGGTCTTTGTGCCTGAAGGGGCGTCTGAGCCCCATGGTGGGAGCCAGAATACAGGCCTGTGTGTACTAAAGTTCCCCTTGGCCAAGTCCCTCATCCTGATGTGAAGGCAGAGCCAGGTAGGCTTAGCTTCAAGACCAGGCAAAGACCTAGTGGACCCAGGCATTGTGGAAATCAGACTGTTTTCTACTTCCTCCTTGACAGTTAGTCCATCAGCCCCAACTCAAACCACAGCCAGCTTTTACTGAGAAGTAACTCTGGGCTTGGTAGGAATGAACTGACTAAATCCTCACAATAACTCCATTAGCAAGTGCTATTACTACCCCAGTTTACAGATGAGAAAACTGATATCCAATGAGGTTAAGGGCCTGGCCCAAGGTCAGTCAGGTTTAAGAGAAGCACTGGACTCAGAACCCAGGCAGCCTGGCTTTTAAGTGCTGGCAGGTATCTGAGCCTTGTTGGGGGGCAGGAAAGCCCAGGTGCAGGGGTCAGGTCAGAAGTCGGGCCTTCTGTCTGAGCCTGAGCCCCTCCACACGTGGTAGCAGTGTCTCCCTTGGTTTGGCAGCAGGACGGAAGCACTTGTAGCTCTCCCTTTTTACCACCTTATCGAACTCCTACCTCCTCAACAACCACAAACTCCAACCATTTGGAACATCAGCTGTTCATGTCAATCATAACATTTTGTCCCCTCATCTGTAACAAGGTTAAAAAAAACAACTGGGCTTTGGGCGGGGAATGTGGCTCAGCGATGGAGAAGCTGCCTAGCATCTAGAAGCACTAGGTGGAATCCCCAGCACCGGGCAAACAGAACAAAGCGAAAGACCTGGGCTTTTCTGAACTGGGGTTAGTATGGGGTGCTAGAGACTAACCCTGGCCCCTGCACATGCTAAGTTCTTGCTCTCCCACTCAGCCACATCTCCAGCCCACGATCTTCACACTTTTAAAATTTCACACTGCACTGGCCCAGAGCTTACGCCCTTCACTACATCTTCACCTCCTCGTAGCCATCAGAAACGACTTAAGCCATCTTGCATTTGTTTTCTACGACATAAACTTACTTTTAGGTGGCGAGGCTCTCTCAAACCGTGGCTGGACAGTGAGTCCCCTGTCCTTGCTTTCTCCTGCTGCGGGTGTGGCTGTAACTGTTCCAAAGCGCTTCTGGCCCCGTGCTTTGAGTGTCTGTATTAACGCCTATGCCGCATTGTTTGCTTCTTTTGCCTCACAACACGGTGTATATTCAGGCTCACTCTTCTCCGGGGGATTATTTGATATGTTCACCTTTTTATTCTTTCATGTGAAACTTGCAGTCATTTTTCCCCTTGAGTTTCAAGAAGGTTTCTAGTGTAACACTGATTATTAGCCCATTAAGCCTACAGATTATCTTGGGGAATACTGACATTTTCTCAGTTCTTGGCATCTCTGCTTGGGAATGCAGAGCTGGTCACCATTTCTGTGTGTCATGTCCAGCAGTCTCAGTGGCTATGCACAATTCCTGCGGGCCCATGTCCCCTAGACAGGGAGACTGAGCGCTTCTTCAGTGTTGGATATCTGGGTTGCTTCCAAAGTCAAGCTATTATGGATAGCGTTACTATAAACCTCTTTATACAAATTACCTTTCTATTTCCTTGAGATACGGCTCCAAAGTGGAACTATCTGATCAAAGGCTGTGAACACCAGCCTGGTTTTTGTTATATAACCTGGAGAGGATGGACCGATTTACAGCATCACAGAAATACGCGCTGTGCCCTGACAAACCCTTGAGCAGCTGGAAAACCTAAATGAGTAACCTGCTCCCAAGGCAGAGAAACAGCCCGAGGGAGCAGTTGCCTCTCAGGCAGCCGGCGTCGCCCAGCTCCTTCTGCTCCTCTGGCTGCCCCGCTGCCCCTGCCTTCTCAGAATCGGTCCCCTGCCCACCTGGAAGCCCAGCTCATGCGTATGTACTCAGCGGACATCTCTATGGCGTTTATTCTGCGGTGGGCAGTAGTCTAAGCACCTTAGGAGCACGAAGTCATTTGCTTCTATAATGTGTCTACAAGGTAGGGCCTCTTTTCATCATCTCCATCTTGTAGGTGAGGAAACTGAGCCACAGAGTAGATTGTTGTGCACTATACAGCTAGAAGGGCTCAAAGTCAAGCAGTCTGGCATGAAACTATTAACTGTGGTGTGGCGCCCGCTCGCCTAAGGACGGTCAGTTCCAAGCCCTAAAGAAAATAGTCTCTAAATCTTCATGTGCTGGCTTTTGGACCTTCTTACGCTGACCTTTCTTGCACACAGACACCCCTGCCATGCGCCAGCTATTGGGCTAAGCGCATCTTGTCATTTTTTAGAATCTCTACCACAGTCATGCAAAATGGTAGGGTGTCCCCATTTCACAGAGGAGGAAACTGAGGTTCGGAGAAGTGAAGGCAGTGGAGTAGGACAGGGAGAGTTTGACTCTAGTTAGTCAAACAGTAGCATCTTTGGTCTTTCCACGACACCTGGCCCCTCCCTGGCCCCGGAAGCCCCGCCCTTTACCCTACCCCATCTCTCTTCAGCCCGCTTGGTTTTCCTGAGGTACACAGAAGTGAAAACCAACTCAGTGCGTGTAGCACAGCTGCTCTGCCAGCCTGCAGTCAAGCTTAGCGTCCGCCCTCGGGAAAGTGCCGTTCCCCTCTGTGTTTTGGAACTGAGGACCGCGGCCGAGGGAGCTCCAACGGGCTCCTTTCTTTCCTACCTCCACACCCTTTCGGAGCCTGCCCACTAGGCTCACACTTCCGGGCCTAGAGTCTGTAGTTGGCTCGTCAAGCAAAGATGATGGGCAGGTTCTGATTGCCAAGAGCAGACCACACCCCTCAGCTCAGAGTTTTCCGCCTCCTACTTCTCCAGGTCCTCTAGGGTGACTCATAGCTCAGATACTTTGGGGGAGTGGCTTCCCTCAATCCCATCATGCAGCTGCACGAGCTCCAAACACCCTGGGCGCGCATCGCGTTCTGCGCACAGAGTCCCCATAGGGTGAGCGGAGCCACTGTCCTAATCCCTAGCAAACTGGAGTACTTGAAACCGTGCTTAGAACTTCGCTCAGCAGTACAGTGCTTGCTAGCATACTGAAGGCCCTGCGCCACCACCACCACCACCAAACAAAACGGGTTAGGTTAGCATGTCAACCACTTGTCTGGGTCTGAGCATCCTTTTGAATGACTGTGCGCCCGTGTCCTGATTTATGCATCGCTCTATGCATCTGCATGGGAGATCTACAGCTTCGGTGATGGCTCCGTGCTATGCTCAAGGGCTCACATCTAAACGAGGCGTGGTGGTGTGTACCTGGAACCCCAGCACTTCGGGAGGCTGAGGCAGGATGATAGCAAGTTCCCTCCCAACCTGGGAAAATTAACGCCTTACTGAAATCCTGTCTCAAAATAAAATAAAAAGGGCTGAGCATGTAGCGCATGTGAAGCCCCCAGGTTCAATCCCAAGTACTGGAGGAAGAAAAATAATTCGTGTATGTACTTTTGAGACTGAAGTGTGTGTTTGTTCTTCTGAATTGGTGTGTGAATGTGTTTCTGTACTCACCACATACAAGATGTGTAAAAGCACTGGTTAGGAAGGGTTCTCATACCCAGAATACTAAAAAAGACAGAGGAAGAAGATTGGACAGGAGAGGTGAGGGAGCGAAACAGAGAGGGAGAGAGAGACAGACACAGAGACAGAGACAGAGACAAGAGGGTCAGGCCTGAGGCTTCCTGAAAAGCAGAGAATGTTATGGTAAAGCAGAAATGTCCCAGACAGCCAGGCCTGATGGCACCTGCTGGTAATCCCAGCTTCCTGGGAGGCTGAGGCAGGAGGATCATAAGTTCAGGCTCAGATGGGGCAAAACAGTGACTTTGTAAAAAAAAAAAACAGTGACTTTGTGAGAACCTGTCTTAGGCAAAATTTTAAAAGATTTGGAAATATAGCTCAATGAGACGGCTGAGTTCACTGTCTGGTCCTGGGGAGAAAAAGAAGCTCTGGATAGATTACGACAGGTGTAGCTGGGTGTGGTGGTGCACACCTGTAATCCCAGCACTTGGGAGGTTGAAGCAGGAGGATCACTGCAAGTTCAGGTTCAGCCTGGGCTACAAAGTTAGCTCAAGGCCAGCCTGAACTGCACAGTGAGACCCTGTCTCCAAAATGACAAAAAACAAACAAACAAACAAACAAACAAACTTTTCCACAGATGTACAGCATTCTCCAAAGTCCCTTGCAACCCAGAGTGATAGCTCGGAGTCGGTATAAGAGTTTGCTGATCCAACTTGGCATAACTCCGCTTTTCAGGGGCAAGGGGTTGAATGAGGGATGTGTAATGTGTTCTTTGTCCCCATCTGATAATCTGTCCCCACGGACCCTGCAGCCTCTGCGAGGCTGGGACAGTTTGGCCTTGGTGGGGAGGAGGGAGACACTGGCAAGGACACAGGACACCCATAAAATAGCCAGGCCAGTGCCCCTTACCCTCCTGCCTGCTCCCTAGCAAAGGTGCTGCCTCCTCCTCCCTGAAGCTTAGAAGGACTCCCTGACTTCAGAGGACCCGGAGGGGGTGGGGGGCCCTCTCTGAGTAGAGGCTGCTTTTGCTGAGCCTGCAGGCCCCTGGCCCTTCCTGGCTCCTATTACTGAGGGCCTTGGGCAGCAATGTCTACTTATGTGAAGGCTGAAGAGAACCTAGAGTTGGGTAGTGACCAGGGCACCAGGCCAGGGCCGGAGGCAGGGGCGGACTCTCCCGATCTTGAAGGTTCTGCCATGCAATGTCCTATTTCTCCAGGTCCTGGTTCTGCTGCTTTGGCCCTGTCCTCCCTGTGGGCCCCAAGCAGGTCTTAAGGAAGGGTAAAGGAGGCAGTAAAGGCACCAGCTCTGTCTGGGATGTCATCAGGGAGTGGGGCTAGATGGTTTCAGTCCCAAGCGCTCCCAGACCAGTAGGATGAGGAACATTTTACATAAATGTCAACATTGTTTCATCTTTCTGTTGATTCTGATCTGGCTGGATGAACAGAGCACAAACTCTGTTATGCTTCTTCATAAACAAGAAAAGCAAAGGTCAGAGAAGTTCCCTGATCTATTCCCGGTCACACAGGCACAGTGGGCCTGGGCCTCCAGCTCCCATTTCTGTGGCTTGGGATCTGTGACCACATACACACAAAAGGCGTGTCAGAAGCCTGTAGGCTATTGGCCACTTGGGGAGACCCAGGGATCATGTGTGGACAGTATTAGGAGAGGCAGGACTTTGAGGTAGTTTGTGAGGTAGGCGTAGGAGGGAGATTTTTTTTGTGGGGGGAGGACGCAGGTGAGAGGAGTTGCCAGGGCTTTGCACCCAGGGTGGGGGGAAGTGTGAGGGCTTATATCCTCTGGGACACCGCTGGGTTAGTAGTGGGCAGCACCGATGGCAGGTACCGTGAAGGACAGAGAGCCAGTCGGTTATGTGCCTGGACTGGAGAGGTGGGGGCCTTCGGGCTTCTCCCCCACAGGAAGTGCAGAGCCACGACTTCCTGAGCAGAGGAAGACAGATTCGATCTACCAGGGGAAGAGCAAAGGGACGCTCCCAGTAGAGGGGATTCAGGAGGGAGGGTAGGCGTGAGCTGGGCCTGCGTGCTCCCTGAAATAGAAATACCGTGGGAGGGGCCGGAGTGTCCGTGAGGCTCCTCCCTGGGCAAAGCTGCTCTGGAGAAGGGTCTACCAGGAAACTCCAGGCCCTGGCAACCAGGGGACAAGGGTTCCGGCTCTCCACACCTACAGAGGGAGGCAGCTGCCCCGGGACCATTCTCACCGAGCTGGTCGCAGGTATCCACAGGCTCTGCAATCCCAGCCTTGCACCTCATTGAGAGGTTATTAATAGGGAGTTTGTCTGGTGTCAGAGCGCAGACATAAACTGCATTAGCATTACCCCATAATCTTATTTAGTAAATGCTCATGCCGTTCAGTCTCCTGTAATTGCATTGGGAAGATGCAATATTTATGAAAGGGGAGAGGGGAATGTCACTGCTCATCTCTGTGCAGCAGTAAAAGTCCCAGGAAATTCTGTGGGGCTGCTGGTCCTGGCCAGCTGGCCAGTGTTGCTGTCTGTGGGTCCTGAGTGGCCCTGCTGGCTGCCCCCAGCCCACAGCTCTCCCTTCAACCTTTCGCAGCCTGGACCAGCAGTCCAGGCAGTGTTGGCAGAGGCAGCGGGCACCGTTCCTCTTGGCACACACCTGGCAGGTACCTAGGTCCCTCTGCTGGGCACTCAACTGCCAGCTCCACCTCTGCCCCTAGGGCGAATTTCTTTTGCCCGGAGGCAAACAGAATACAAAGCCAAACAAAAGGAGGGAGGGAGGGGCTAACTCTTCTGCATAACCTGGATTTAACATACCTGGAGAAGGTGCTTAGCGGGTGAGAGAAAGGAGCCGGCAGGAGCTGTCTCTAGAGCAGTCTGGCCTGAGAGGATCCCCAAAGCCCACTCAGCCCTAAGGTCCTGGGTGGTAGCCGCTTCGGCCCTTCTGGGGCCCCCTCCAGACTCTGGAGACACCCCACACAGGTTTCCTGCTTGCCCAGAGAGGTGGCAGGCAGGTAGAGTTGCCCCACGGTGTGCCCGCCAGCCTGCATAGCCTATATCTGCTGCCAGGGAGGTGTATCTAGTGCTCAGGGCACCACCTGGGTTAGTGGTGGGCAGTGCCGATGGCAGGGACTGTGAAGGAAGAAAGCGATTCAGTTATGAGCCTGGACTGGAGAGGTGGGGGCCTTCGGGCTTCTCCCCCACAGGAAATGCAGAGCCATGACTTCTTGAGCCAAGGAAGACAGATCCCATCCACTGGGAGGGTGTCAGTGTTGAAGGACGGACTGGGTGGGACTCTGGTCTGTTCCCAGGCACTTGCAGTTTAGGAGCAGGACAGACAGACAGGCTCTGCCCCTGCTATCACAGGCGACCTACAGAGAGGAGTTGTTTCTCAATCACATTTGGGGGGCTTCCTGTGTTGATGGTCTGTAGTCAGAACCTCCAGGCGCTGTTGGTACTGAAATGGCAATGGGGTGAGGTGACTGTGGAAATATGGGCTAATGGGGTCTGGTGCCAGACAAGGACTTCCGGTCAGACCCAGGCCAGTGCCAGGGCTCAGGCGCAGCTCCCTGGTCTTGGAGCAAGTGGCCCTCAAAGGTGAGACACTGACTTCAACGCACACCCCAATCATTTCTCATTCCTCCTGCCCTGCGTGCTGTACACAGGCCCCAGAGGGTTCCCTGCCCCATCGCGCGCAGGCTTCAGCTCCAGATGCATCTGCACCCTCGGGAGAGGGCTGCGCACTCGCCCAACCCTTCATCGCACACCCGCTTCTTTCACTAAGGCACCCTACGGGTCTAACTCCTACCAGTCCCAGCCGCAGCCTGTCCCTCCCTTGCACCTCGGTTTCCCAGACCAGGGCGGGGAAGGTGTCCCTGAACCCCGGACAGCTGAGAGCCGGGAAGGAGGATGGGCTACGGCCCCTCCCCGCCTCGCTCCCTCTCGCAGTCCCATTAATCACGCGTCGTCCTCCAGTTGGTGATCACGGGTGCCCAGCGCAGCGCAGCGCAGCGCAGCCTGCGGGACAATGGGATTGCGGGGGGCCGCCTCGGGCCAGGCTCAGGCGGCGGCGCTTCCTTCGCTCAACCCGTCCCTTGGCAAAGTGAGTGCCTGCGGCGGCCGGAGCGGGTGGCAGAGCGGACTCGGGTGGCGCGCGGGTGGCAGGGCCTGTCCGACCTAATTCAATTAGCTGGGCGGCCGCGCTTCGTGCGACTCCGACTCCGGGGGCCCTGCGGGGCTCGGCCGGCAGCTGCTCTTTGTGCTGAGCGCATGCATATGGATCCCGCCCCTCCTCTCGGCTCCCCACCCCACTGCTGGCACCTGCGCCCCCACCCCCAGGCGCCCCGGGCTCCTAGGGAAGTTGGGAAACCGGGGCTGCCTGTGGGCCTCGAGTGTGCGGTGGAGAGCGCAGCCGTCTGGGCGAGGTGTGCACCCTCGGGTCCCCGCGAGCACAGCGGGGCGTGGTGTCGGGCGGCCCGCGGTGCGTGCCAGGCGGGCGTGCGCGCAGGAAGACAGCTTGGTCTTTACCCGGGTCTGCCCTGTGCTGCCTGCTGTAGCAGCGGCCCGGCCTGAACTGCAGAAGGAGGGTTGATGGGAGTCACACATTGGGAGGGTCTGCGCGTCCACGTGGGAGGGGGTGGCCCGCCAGCCCGGACTTGGAGACCTGTGTCTGAACCATGCCCTCCCTGAGCACGGGCTGTGCCCCCGGGTGCAGTCAGGACACAGCCTGTAGGGAGCAGGAACCACCTCCCCCTCCAGCCACCCCGTTGGGTCTCCCCGCACCCCCTCATTCTGCCCCGCTGTTTTACGATGGAGGAGCAGCCTGGAGATTAAATGCCAAAGGGAACACCAAACTTGGCTCATTTATTTCGAGAACGCTCCGGATCCGTCAGGCTTGGACTCACACCCAGGCCCTGGGCCCGGCTCCTAGCTTTCTCGCTGGGACCTTGCCGGTCTGGGTTTCATTTCCAGCACAGCCATCCTGCTTACAAACTGAGAGCTGAGCACTCTGGAAACAGCCAGACAGCTCCATGCCAAGGCAGTCCCAGCATCTAGGGGTGAGACTGAGACCCTCACCTCGCTTCCCCTGTCTTGGTGCAGGATGGCCTGGCCGCCTATGACACTGATCTCCTGCTAGGAGCTTCCCCTCTGCTCTTCACCTGCACCAAGCCCAGGCTTCCACTCCTCCAGGGGCCCAGGAAATGAGCAATAAGGGTAGGTCTGACCTCCACAGGGCTGTGCCCCTCCCTGAAAACTTGCTTCCTGTCTCACTTTTTCTGCTGGGGGAGACTGGGGAGACCAGACACTGCTGAGAAGTCCCCTGTGGATCAGGGAACCTGGCAGCCAAGAGGCATCAGAAGTAGGGTGCCTCCTGGAAGACGCAGTGGTCCTCTGGCCCTGGCCCTTACTAGCCTGCTCTCCATCTGGAAGTCCCCAGGGTGCCCTCCACTGCCAAAATTCCTCCAGCCTTGGGACATACTACTCTGGCCAGTGGAGTAGAGCACAGGCTCACCAGCTGTCAAGGATGGGAGAACTGGAGGCCAGCCCTGGGTGCCAGGCTGAGCTGCCCTCCTGGGGTTGGTGGTGTGGACTGAACTCTAGGCTGAAAAGTTGTGGAGGTTATAGACTTGGGGTTTCCTCCTTCCTGAGCATTCTCTCAGCTCACCTCCGGCCTAACCCTGGCTGGGGCTCCGGCATCCTGGGAGGAGACTCAGCACCAAAGCTTCCCTAGATAAAGGCAATTTTGTCCATATGCAGCTGGATGGTAGGACCCATGGGTCTCTAGGGTTCCCTTGGTAGGAAGTTGAGAGATCAAACAGAAGTCTGAGCCCTGGCATCATGTGCAGCGCTGGTGGGGCCATCAGAAATCAAGGGATGGTGTGAGATGTGAGAGGGAACCACCCCCCAGAACCTGTATCAGAAGCATCCATGAGGTCACGGAACTAGATGGGAAGAAGAGAAACCCTTGTTTCTACATCAAGTGACTGAGGTGCGGCCTCTAGCTGGGAAGTCTGTCCTGTCCCTTTGTTCTCACCCTCTCTGATCCCTCCACTGTTGGGGAGGTGTGTACCTGTCCCTCGGTGCTCGAGAGGTCTCTTACCAGAGGGACTGAGTGGGAGCGTGTGGGGCTGCCCTACATCACCCCCACGCCCAAAGAAATTTTACTGCGTTTTGTGGCTGGAACAGTCTGACTCCTCACACTCTCCTTTCCTAATCTAGGCCTTAGTGATGCCAGCCGCCCAGGCTGGACTCCCCAGGTGAGAATGCGCTTTGCTGGGTCTTTGAGTCCTTAGTTTATCAGCTTCTCCTGCCTCACCACAGAAGGAAACAGGTGGGGAGGAGACAAGTGGGCCAGGAAGAAGGTGTTAGAAATGCAGACCCCAAATGACTATGCCAGGGGCCACTCTGTTACATACCACCCAGTATTTCTCAGGGCCCTCTCTCTCCTCCCCACAGACCTACATTTCCCTGAGAACTACACTGGAAAACAGAGTGTCTCTCCCACAGATACACACACATCGCTGTCACACACACGCGTCCACACACGTGCAAGCTCACGGAGGAACAGCTGTACAGACCATCTCATCTTGTTACAGAAAGCAGCCATTCACTTACGTTCTTCCTGACACGCAACTCCTCCTGGCAAATCTAGAAAACCTGCAGATTCCCTCCCTCCTCCAGCAATCTCACCAACACGTGTTTCACTTGCAGTTCTGTTTCAACAGCCTAACACAGTGCCTGGTGTGTAACATACATTCAATAAATATTCATGGAGCAAATTTCTAAAATTACTCCTTAAAGACTTGCCTGAGACATCTGTACAGCCCCCTCTGCCCTCACTGTCACACACACTTTCACATCAGGCTTTCTCCCTCGTAGATGCACAGGCCCACAAACACAAAGTAATTAAGTTAGCGCACATACCCCTAAGCTAAAGGACAACCCCTGGCCCAGGGGTCTCTCCCATGCGGGGAGGAAGCCATGTGGGATCCAAAGAGGTCTCCCCCTGGAGCCTCTGGCTTCCTCTCCTCCTCCCCCAGCCCAGGCTCGGTCCCAGCTGGTCCCCTTTTAATTGGAGGCACTTCTTTATTCTGCAGGGGCCAGAGACATGGTGCTGGGGGAGGTTACCAGGCGGCCTCTGGACAGGAGAAAGAGTCCCCAGCTCACCTAGATGGCTGTGTATGAGATGCTGCCATAGGTAGGAGCCAAGCTTGGGGTGCAGGAAGCAGTTTCTAGTGAATGAAGTCTGAAAGCAATGTTGGGGTCCAGTTTCTGCCCCTTCCTACTAGCTTTCAGTACCTCAGTTTTTTCATCTGTAAAGTGGAGATAACAAAACCACACCACAGAATTACTGGAGAGTGAAAGGAAAGAATCACTGAGATTGAAGGCGCCTAGAAGATCCCATGTGCTTTGAGTTCTGCTTCCGCTCCTCCCTCCTGTTCCCAGCAGGGCTGCTCTGCAGGGCTGGCTGAGTGCACTGGAAACACAGAAGCTTCACTACATAGAATTTGTCTGTTCACCCTTCCCCATTTCAGAAAAGTTTCAGCCTGCAAGTCATACTCAGGTTAACACTGCTTCCAGGAAAGCAGTGAGGGTGACAGCCCAGCCAATCCTGGCCCATCCTTCTAAGGGACTGAGAGGGTGGCCCTACCCCCCTGGAAGACAAACATCAGTCAGCGAGGTCAAGTGAACTTACAGAATCCCAGCACCTCAGAATCAGATTGGAATAAAAATGGACCCAAATAGGCGGGAGAGACAGGGGGAGGGGAGAAGAAAACTAGACATCCTTGGGTTGCTAGATTTTAATTAGAAGAGCTTAACAATAAAAAAAGGGAGTTTGACAATCTCAGTGGGAAAGGCGAGATCTCTGCCAGCAAAGTCTCCTCTCAGGAACTCCACACAAGGTGCTGGATCTGAAGAGTTTAAGAGGTGGGTCAGGCAGAGGCCCAGAGTGTGAGGTGAAGTCATTCTGGAGATGGTGGAAAGATGGGATTCTAACTGCAGCTGGCTGAACTGAAACGCAAAGGGGCAAGGCCACGGATCTGTGTTCTTAAAGACGAGATACAACTCACCACAATATTTGGCCATTGAAAATGTACCATTTAATGGTTGTTAGCATATTTACAAGTTGTATACCCCTTACCACTACCTATTTCCCAAATATTTTCATCATTCCAAAAAGAAAGTGTCCCCACCAGCAGTCATTTCTCGTTTCCCTCTCCTCCCAGGCCAAATCTGTTGGGCTCAAATCTGTTTTCTGCTCCTATGGATTTGTGCATCTTGGACACTGAATAAAAATGAAAGCATGTATGTGGTCTTTTGTGCCTGGCTTCTCTCATTTAGTGTTTCCTGGTATAGAGGACATAGCTCAGTGGCGTAAGTTGCATGGCAAGCTTGAGGTCATGAGTTTGATTCCCAGTAGCAAATAAATAAATACGTCTAAAATATGCTTTCTTACTATATGTAATACAGTGATACGATTCAACAAAGTACTTGAAGCATAGTGTTTCCTAAGCTCATCTTTGTTGTAGCATAAACCAGCATTTTCTTTTTCTTTTTATGGCTAAGTAATGTTCCATTGTATGGGCACAGCACATTTTGCACATTCATCTTTCAACTGATAAATAACTGAGTAGTCTACACTCCTATGAATAATACTGCCATGAACATTCATTCATATTATTTTATTAATAATAAAAACCAGAACCTATTAACTTCACAGGGCTGTTTGAGTCTTAAACAAGATGTGGTACCTGGCAACTGGTAATTTCTTGGTAGACATTTATGTTTATTTCTATTTTAGTTTTTTCAAGCTAAGAGGCAAGAAGGAGGAGACTCATTCAGTTTCAGATGACTAAAGTAAGCTGTGGAACCTTCTGGGTCAGGGGTTCAGACCTGGATTGGGTGGGTGGGGAGGAGAACACTAGCAAGTGAGGGACCTCTCTCCCTCATAGGCCTGCTTAGTGCTCACAGACTAACCCAGCTTCACACCTGGCTTTGTCTCCAGAGGGTCTTTGGCCCTTGGTGGGAGATCAAAGTCTTCCCTATGCAGGGGGCTTCCAGCCAGAGGCAGCTGTCCCGGCCAACCCAGAAAAGCAAGTGTGGCCTGTCTCCTCTATCTTGACCCATACCAACCATAGCCTCTCTAAAACTTGGTTTCCTTCCATCTGTAAGTAGGGCTACTACTCAAAGTGTCGGCCTGGAGTTTATATAGTTCTCCGTAATACTGATGAACATATGACTTATTGAATTTGCTGGTTTGTTGTCTGACCCAATGTATAGAATGTTAAGCTCTCTGAGGTCAGGAACTTTTGTTCACGGCTGGGTCTCCTGTGCCTCGAACAACACCTCTACACACTAAGCACTCACTGAATGTCTATTAAGCAAGCACCTATTTATTCCCGCAACACAGGCCTATTTTATTGGTTGGGGCCGTGTTGGGAGGGGAAGGAGGCAGAGATAATGAAACCCTCCCGACTCCAAGGAGAGCTCTTCGAGTGGAGGTGCCAGACACAGCCAGACCAGGTTACAATGAGACCTGGTAGACAGAACTTGAGCCTTTACATCCTAGCATCTTGCCCGGTAGAGAGGGAGGGGCACTCTCAGAAGGTTGAAACTAACCTGAAAGAGATCAGAAAGGGTAACTCACAGCATTCCCTGAAGGAAGCTGGCCCCTAAGGGAGCAGACCTCTCCTTACTGGAGAGGGAAAGAGAGGAAGCAGAGAAAGGGAATTTCCGCTTTTTTTCTTGGGCTCTCAGCCAGGCAGCCACAGGCAGAACTTTGAAAAGGCCTGCATTTGTCCTGGGTCCACTTCCCTGGTTCTAGCCTCACCAGCCCCAGCCCCCTCTATCTGAAGCCCCTAACTTCCTTCCCAAGATTCCAAAAGCACCTCAATAACTCCTTCCCTTCACAGCAACTTACGGCCATCCAACTCCGAGGAGCCAACACTGGCTGGTTGCTGGGCAGAAAGCAAAGCAAGCTGGACGGGCCACTCAGACCCTGAGGGAGCTGCCTCTTGGAGTATGTGTTTATGAAAAAGGAAAAGGGTATCTTGAGGACTGGGCATTCTGGCAACAAGCCCCAGACCAAATCCTAGACTTGTGCCCGCCTTTCAGGAAGTCTTCTGTTTCTTAATTTCTCTAAAGAGGCTGAGCTGAGTGGTTGCTGGGGCTTTATAACAACAACATACAGCTGGTTGTTCATAGGCCCTGTTTTCAAGAAGGACAAGCCTGAACTCACCGTCCTGCCTCGGGGCCTGGGCTCCATACCTGGGAGTAGACGGTCTTCTACCTCGTAACAAGCTGGACTTGAAGTTGGCGTAAATCGCCTGGTTGAGTGACAGGTGCTTCCAGGTAAGCCCTTGGGGAGATTCTCCAGCTGGGCAGGACACCTGTCCCCAGAGGCCTGCTGTGGCACAGTCCAAGGGAGGGGGTGGCCAACTTCCGCCGCTTTGGTTCGACTGCCCACCTCCGGACGGCCATCCCTGCTCTTTTTTCTCTCTCCTCTTAAGCCTCTTGCTGCTCCCCTGTCTCTGTCGCAGGAGCTGCTCGAGTCTGCTCTGCAGTCTCCGAGCTGAGTCTCCGGCGCGGCATCTGTCTGGGCTCCCGGCCTCCCCCACCCCTCCCCCCGCGCCGTCATTCACCCCGCTCCTTTCCGCGCGCAGCCAATGGAGAGACCCGGCCGAAGCGGCGAGGCTCGCTCGCACAGGGCTTTTTCGCCCGGTGATTGATGTCCCAGAGTCAACAGCGAGCCAGCAACCAGAGAGGGGAAGGAGAATCCGGAGCGGAGGAGAATACGGCGCCCCCTCTCTCCCTCCCCTCCCCCCGACTTTAGCCCTTCTGCGCACTTCGCCTCCGAGTCTTGGCGCAGCCCGGAGCCACCGTGCACAGCGGCTTCCGCGCCCGGCCCGAGAGCCCCGCACCGCGCGCCGCCGCCGCCCCGGCCCCCGGGGACGCGGACGGAGCGGGAGGGGGCGGCATGGAGCACCTGGGTCCGCACCACCTCCACCCGGGCCACGCGGAGCCCATCAGCTTCGGCATCGACCAGATCCTCAACAGTCCGGACCAGGGTGGCTGCATGGGGCCCGCCTCGCGCCTCCAGGACGGAGAATACGGCCTCGGCTGTTTGGTCGGTGGCGCCTACACTTACGGCGGCGCCGCGGGCTCTGCGGCCGGGGCAGGGGCCGGGGGCGCGGGGGCCTACGGCGCGGGCGGCCCCCCCGGAGGTCCCCCCGGAGGCCCCCCTGGCGGCGGCGGCGCCTGCGGCATGGGCCCGCTGGCGGGCTCCTACAACGTGAACATGGCCTTGGCCGGCGGTCCCGCGCCCGGAGGCGGAGGCGGCGGCGGGGCCGCGCTGAGCGCCGCGGGGGTGATCAGGGTGCCGGCGCACAGGCCCCTGGCCGGAGCCGTGGCCCACCCCCAACCCCTCACCGCGGGCTTGCCCACTGTGCCCGCCGTGCCCGGCGTCAACAACCTCACCGGCCTCACCTTTCCCTGGATGGAGAGCAACCGCAGATACACAAAGGACAGGTTCACAGGTGAGTCCGGCCCACGCGCGCCCAACCTGGCCGCGGCTCGGGCTCTGTGCTCCCCTCCCCGCCGCTGGTGGCCACGAAGCCCCCTCAGAGCGCAGGGTCGCTGGCTGCTCTGTGTCTTCCCCAAGTTGGGCGCCCATCCCAGGATCACAGGCTCCCAGAGTTCTCGCAGCTTGGGCCCCTCGTCGCTCCTGAAGGACCCCTGCTCAGAGATGCGATCCACGGTCCCCCCGGTCCAACTCGGCCAGCAGGAAGCAGGCCATAGCTTCAGCTACACCTTCTGTCAATATTTGAGGCTCAGGGATCTGAGAAAGAGGTGCGCTGTGAACAAAATATTCCTTCTCTTCCGGCTGGCGTTTTCTGATGAGGTAGTGAGGCCCTGGATCAGACGCGAGAGAGGAACTGGCTCTCTACCTCCTGTCCCTGCGCTCCTCCTCAGCGCGCCGGGCCCAGTTTGCTGCCCGCCTCTTCCTGGACTGTGGCCGCGGAGAGCCGAGCTGCCTGGGACAGGCGAACCTTATTTGCGTTCTGTCTCCGCTCGGTGTCTCAACCAGGGCCCAGCCCCGGGATCTTCGAGGTGAATAATACAGGAATGACCGGTGATCGGCTGCGGCTGGAGGCCGCCTCTCCAGATGAGTGCACCCTTGGTAGAGGCAGCCTCTTCGCTAGGCCTCTGCTCTTGGCTCCCTCGCGCCCCTTCCGCTGTAGGCGCACATCCCTGCCTAATCTCCAGGTCCCCAGTGCCCTCTCCCCTCACCCTTCCCCGGATGTGAGACCATGCTCTTCCTCCAGCCCCGCTGGGACCCTGCTAGGAATTATGCGGGGTTCACCAGCTGGGCCTGGAAGGAGAGGGGTAGCAGGAGGCTCAGACTGCGGCTAGGCTCCCTGAACCGGGTGCCAGGGCCCAACTGTGAAAGGTGTGTGTGTGTGTGTGTGTGTGGTGTGTGTTTATACACGAGCGTGCAGCTGTGGAGGGAGATGAAGCCTACAGCTAGTCTCAGCTAGATGATCTCAGAAACTACAGGACTCTGCCTCTGTTCCAGGACCCGAAAGTAGGTTGTTCCCCAGGGTCTGCCCAGGTTCTGGTGCTGGGGGGAGAGAGAGACAGAGAGAGAGAGAGAGAGAGAGTTTGGGGGGTTGGCATGGACCAGCCACTTTGGTTATGGGTCTATGGCCCTAACTCAGGGGGCCCCAGTGCCCTAAAACTCAGTTTCCTCGGGCCTAAGGAGATGCGACATAGTCCCCTACCAGGCCAGCCAGTCTTGAAAGAGTCTGCCTCAGCCGCAGACTGGGACTCCACTCTCCTGGGTGTGTGTGTATGTGCGCAAGCACCTGTAAGGGACTCCACACAGGGCCTGCTCTGGGGAGCTGCCGCCTGCCCTGGGGTTCCAGCCTAAATGGGGTTCTGAGGGAGGGTACAGCTGTAGCCTTGTATTGCCCTGTGTGCCTGTACCAGCTCATGTAGGTGTGTGTGCCCGCCAGTAGGATGTACACTTGTAGGCCTGTGCCTGTCCTATATTATGGAGCCATGTGGAGGCACAGATCTGGACCTAGAATCAGAGGCCTTGATTACCCTTTGCCTTTTACCGAGAACCGAGGGGGTGAGGGGGAGCAGGTCGGTGGCTGTTCTTAGTTCTGGAGCCCCAGGCCCATGAAGGAGGCTGCAAGGTGGGCACAGTGGAAGCCTCTGCCGGGAGGTGGCCTTTCCTGCCTTGGGCTTAGAGCCCAGGGCAGCCGGGAGGAACAAGGCCTTGCTTAGGAGTCCCACCGGTGTGCTTGCTGCCAGCTCGCGGGTGTCGGGCTTGGGATGCCTCCTGACACTCTGCTGCTTGCCTCTGCCGTCTGTCTGTCTCCCGCTCCAGTGGCCCTCTCACCCTTCACTGTAACACGCCGTATAGGTCACCCCTACCAGAACCGGACACCTCCCAAGAAGAAGAAGCCACGCACCTCCTTTACGCGCCTGCAGATCTGCGAGCTGGAGAAGCGCTTCCACCGCCAGAAGTACTTGGCCTCAGCCGAGCGCGCAGCCCTGGCCAAGGCGCTCAAAATGACCGATGCACAAGTCAAAACCTGGTTCCAGAACCGGCGGACGAAGTGGAGGTGAGCGCGGCCGGGCTGCTCGGCCTCTTTCGGGAGTGCGCCCTCCCTGCGCTGGTTTCTGATGGGTCTGAGGGAGGGCTCTGGCGAAGCTCTTGGGGAGCTGGAAGCAGTCGTGGCTGGAGAACCCTGTGTCACCGGAGGCTTGGGGCTTTCGGGGCAACACACTGCCTGTGTAGGTGCGTCTGGTCTCCTCTGCCACTCGGGCACATGGGTGTAGAGCTCCCTCGGAATCTCGACTTCTAGGCTCACTGAGTGCTCGAGGGATTTTTGATTGCTCAAACCTTCATTTACCGGGAGAACCTCCTCTGTCTTGGAGGTGTGGGGGCAGGATGGCCTGTGCCTTGTGCTCCAGCCACCGGCAGCGCGCGGGGCCCCAGACCCGGCCCTTCGGCCTCTCCTCCTTAGGCGCCCGGCCTCTGCGCGCAGTCCCCACCGTCTGCGAGAGGAAAATCAATCCGTGCCGGCTGTGGCGGGGTTTCACGGGTCCCACTGAAAGGGGGATCAATTAGGAGCAGATGCGTGTGTGCGTTTGAGAGAGAGAGATTTGCCCTTCTGCCGTCAGAGCTACATTTACTACGCGCTCATTTTTGTCACATGCATGTATCTTACCCCTGGGTTTCGCTTTCGTCTCTCCTCTACCCCCGCGCACTCCTAAGCAGCCCGCTCTGTGCAGCCCGAGCTTCTGTCCAGAGGCACCCCCCCGCACTCCCGCACCGGGCAGGCGTGCGCCCTCGTTGCCGCATCCGACGCGCGCACCTCGGGAAGACAAGGGGGAGAGAGTCAGCGAAGTCTGCGGCGCCGGCCGGGTGGGCCTGGGGCGGGAGGAAGGAATCGGAGTTTCCGCTTTTTCTGAACGGTGGTGAAGAATCTGCCCAGGATTCCGCCTTCGGGGCCACAAAGGAAGCCGCGGCCCGGAGAGCTTACCGCCCCTCACCAACATTCCTAATGCCGGGAAAGGGGCGGGAACAGGCTCCAGCCCTTGGGAAGCTGGTAAAGGGAGAGTGGGCGAGGCGGCCAGGCGGCAGGGGTCGCTGGTATTTTCGAGGTTTGCTGTCGGGTGGGGCCTAAGGGGAGGAAGCCGGAGCCCCCGCCCCCAGGGTGCACGGAAAGGCGGCGGCAGGCAAAGAGAAATCGAAACACAAAGGGTGGAGACAAAGGTACAGTCCCCTTTCCTGCAAAAGGGGGAACAGACAGACTGAAGAAATCTTGCGTGTTATAAAGGAAAGCTTCGGGCGATTAAAACCAGCATTTTCGTTTCAAACAAATTCTCTTAATTTGGAGAGAACGAAGGGGCAGCAATCAGAGAAAACTATAGATAGACGGGGGCTCGATGGGAGAGAAACGCTCAGGCGGTCTGAAACGCAGGGAAGGAGGAAAGATGAGAGGGGGACGGTACCCGGGCGACAGGCCAGCCGCGCTGGGGGAGACGCGCGCAGGCTTCGCAAAGCGGCTGCATCGATCGGCTACAAATTGCTTCTGGAGGCCCCCGGGACTCCCATTAGGTCTGTCCACCTTAGAGACAGACGTCTGATCTCAGTTGACAGGGTGGAGGGAAGGCATTAAATGGAATAATTGAGTCCCCGATAGCCAAGACGACCTCCTCCTCCTTGGAGGAAGCTGGTCATTGGTGGGAGCCCCAGCAGGGCACCGGCTGGGACAGGAGGACCGAGGCCTGGGAGAGATTCAGAGGAAAAGAGGCAGGTCGAGCTGCTGGCCGTGGCCTCCTTGCCCTGTTCTTGAGGGGAAGGGCCCTGAGCCCGACGGGCTGGAGAGGGGACTGGCCAGCCTCGGCCAGCCGCCCGTGAGGTTGTGGGCAGGGAGGCCGGCAGTTTGAGCCTATCCGGCTTTCCCGCTGCTGTATGCTTGGGGAATACCTCAGCTGTGTCCACTCTGGGGGTCCCCAGGCTTGGTCACAGTCAGGGCCCTCAAGAGGAGGGACTGAGTTAAAGGGACCCAAGCTGGTGTTGGGGGCGGCAAAACAGGATCAGTGTTGCAGAGGTTCCCCCAGCCTTTGGACCCACGTAGGACCCTGCCAGTAACAGCTTGTTCTTGGTGCAGGCGACAGACTGCAGAAGAGCGCGAGGCCGAGAGGCAGCAGGCGAACCGCATCCTCCTGCAGCTGCAGCAGGAGGCCTTTCAGAAGAGCCTGGCACAGCCCCTGCCGGCTGACCCCCTGTGTGTGCACAACTCTTCACTGTTCGCCCTGCAGAACCTGCAGCCCTGGTCTGACGACTCCACTAAGATCACCAGTGTGACGTCGGTGGCATCAGCCTGCGAGTGACCCTGCCTGCTCCACCCTAGGAGACCCTAGGCTTTGGGGCCAAGACTCTCCCCACCCCTGTCCTCTGAGCAGGGGGGAACTGAAGCCCTTGCGCTGGCCCCTACACTCCTGCCACAGCCCGCCACAGCCACCACAACCTGTCTTCAGTAGAAGTGAAGAAAACAGCCCCGGGGACAAGGACACAGGACTCCTGTCCGGCAGTCTGCACCTCCCGCGCCTGCTGGAAGTGTCCACAGCCTCTCAGCTCTCCCCTGTTTCGTTTTATTCTAATTCTCACAAGGGACCAAGAGGTCACGGAGTAGCGGTGGCAGGGTTTCTGGGATTCCCCCAGGCTGCCCTCCGAACCTCTGAACTTGTTCTGAGAAGCCCCTCTGTGTCCCACTCAGCACCTACACCAGAGGCCCACGCAAAGGCAGTGTCATTGCCGGCCCCGCCCTGTGTCACCCCAGAACCACAAAGGACGACGGCAGAGTGTCCTGCACACACAGGGATGCTTACATACTGCTGACCCTCACCACTGGGCACAGGCTGAGGGTAGCCACAGTCATTCTGGGCAGCAGAGTCCCCTCCAGTACAAGGCCACGCCACACTGTGACACACCGCCAGAGACACCACAGACTCACCTGGCCCCCAGGGCCCCACCACACATCCCAGCTGAACCCAGGTATGACAGACAGGTTGTCACCCAAACTCAGCACATTCTCCAGATCCTGTTTGTAAGGGGGGGTTAAATTATGCACTTATAAGGTGTTTTCTGTGTACCATTTTATAAAGTGCTTGTGTAATTTATGTGGAAAAAAATAAAACCCTCCAGATCCGGAGTCAGGGCTGCGTGCTCCTTTTTGAGCCAGACGTCTTGCAGCTACTTGGATGGTAGAACTGGGGCTTCTGGGGCCGGGCTGGGGCCTCGGCCTAAGATACAGGTGAGCAGTGCTCTCAGGCTCTGGAGAAGGGTAGGCTCCCCTCAAATAGCTAGTGTGAACTGTGTGTGTGAGTGTGTGGTGTGTTTGTAGTAATGTGGGCAATCAGGATGTTCCTGATAGTGAATGTCTGTGATCTTGCAGTGATGTTTAAGTGTGCAATTGGGTTTGTAATTCTTACATGTGAATGCTTGTTTCTGTTTAAACTGAAAATCGAAACTATCATGGTATGCCTGGCTCATGGTGTTGTGTATGTGTAACCATATGCCCGTATAACTGTCTTTCTGTGTAACCGGTCACCCATTTTTGTGAATGTGTGTGAATTTGTAAGAGCACACATTAGTTTCTCTGTGAATCTATTTTTGTTAAATACGTGAATGTTTATGGTTGTCATTAATTGTGAGTGTAGTTGTGTGTGAGATATAACCATGCGTGGGCCATGTTTCCAGGTACAGCATGCACTTGTGTGTGACAGTACATGATTGGGGCTGTGAAGGTAGTAAGGGGTGTGATCCCTGGGGAGATGGCCCCTGGGGGTGTGGGTAGTGGTAGGTGAGTGTAACTGTTCCGTGAAAATATACGCAAGCATGGGAATCTGAGGTGAAAATGCAGGTACACTAGGAAGGAACCTGCATATGCTAGGAGTTCTGGGGCTCTGTGCCCTTCCCAGCAGGTTGCAGGGACAGGGCCCTCCAAACTGGGAATCAGAGCCAGAATCCTCTCTGTGCTGCCAGTGGGACTTCCCAGCTCACAGCATTAGCCTGGCCTATGAGGAATCTGAAGAAGTGAAGTCCCAAGGACCTCCAGGGAATCTCCAGACCATTCTGACTGCAGCAGCAGTACACACTCCAGAATGTCTAGCTCCTGACCAGACCAACTGCAGACAAATGTTTGACTTCTGGAAGAAGTTGGGCATGGGTGGATCTGGGGAACTTGCTAGCCAAGGACAAGTCTAGGGGGATAGGAACCTTTTTCTTTGGGATTGGAAGTAAGCAAACTTTGCAGCTAGGAGGTAGAGGTTAGTGGGGAGCAGAGCATGTACAGGCCTGCAGAGTTGAGTGCTTTGTGACTGATCAAAACCACCATAGCCACTGTCCTAGTCCTGCCCCGGCAGTCACTAAAGCTTGCAATACAGGGACAGCAAGCACAGCAGCCTCTTAGCCAAGGAAGCCCAGGGGGAAGATCCAGCCGTGTGGAACTTGGGTTCCCTTACACATGGGCCTCCTGGATCTCAGCAAGAGGGTTCTAGGTCTAAAGGACTTGGGTGTCTTTCCTGACCTTCCTTTCCAGGGGGGACATCGGGCAGCCTGTGTGTGAGCTGTAGGACAGGCTCTGGTGGCAGTGCTGTCTGTAGCAGGCCACTGGGGCCAAGAAAGATCTGGAAATGACCTCTCACACCGTAGAATTATTCTGGCTGGGCAGGTCTAGCTGTCCCCACCAATCCTGACAGCACAGGGCCCCAAATCCGTGTTTTCTTTGCAGGACCCAGTTTGTCTCCTTCGTTTGCATCTCCGAGGTTCAGGATCAGTGTCAGACTCCTGGAAGACAGAGCCTCCTGACTCCCCATCCCATGAGCCTGCTGTGTCCGGAGGACCCAGGACATTTCGTGGCCATAGACTCCCCAACCTAAGAGCCAGGGCAGAGGCAGGGAGTAGCTGATAGCTCAACACAACCACTCCAAACTGGCTCCAAAGCCCAGGCTCCTCACCCTAGCCGTCCACTCCCAAAACAAAGCAAGCACCATTGGGCACCTCCCCCACACCTCTCCCAGCTTCAGAACTTTGCAGCAGTTAGGCAGTTAAGTCTCAGAGCACCTCAGGCCTGTGGTCTGTCCACAGACTCTGCCCAGATGACCAGGACTTGAGCAGAAGTGGGCATTTGGCCTCATGGCCACCACCGAGCTACCCCAGTGGCCTGCCTGCTTTTGCGCTCACTTGCCCACCCCGTGGGCGCACTCTCCTCGGCCCTCTGACCCACCTGGGCCCTGGGCAAAGGCTCCCAGTGGAGCCAAACTCCTGGAGTGTTGAGATCCGTGGCACTGAGGGCCTGGGCAGGACTCCTAGCTCGCCACTCAAAATTTGTTGGGATAGAATCTCAGCGAATCCCGCGTGGGCCGAGCTGCAGCCCAGGAGAACATAACCTCGGATCTGGATCCTGGTTAGGCCTGCTGGTGGTTGGGGGCAGCTGAGCAAAGGAGCAGGAACCTGAAGGCGATGAAGGTCAGAGTCAAGGCCAGCTGCTCCAAGAAGCGCACTCCAAACTCCAGGCTTTCCACAGGGCCTGCCGGAAGATCGCTCTCTGCTCAAAAATAGAAAAGGAACAGATCATCGTAAAAATTGTGCACAAGGGTGCCAGAAGAGGAAAAGAAGAATTAACAAACCTGTCTGGGCAGAAAGTCCCCCTTCCTTCCTCAGTGGGAGTGAACCCACCATGCTGACCAAATTCCCCCTGCCAGCCCAGAGTGAGGCAGAGACCTGGCCAGCCCAGGGGCGGCACTAAGTGGGCCGCCGGCTGCCGAGCTGGGTGGTGGATGGCACAGAGAATCTGGCTCGACCTGTTAACTACAATAGAGGCTTTGTGTCCCCAGATCTGTGCTTGGGGGCACCACCCGAGAACTGATAGCCCGTGATGCCCCCCAGGAGGCAGCAGGTGGGGTTCCCCTGGCCCAAGACCCAGACAGGTGCCCCGTTTGGGATGTGACCTGCAGGAGGGCAAAGTGGACCGAAGGCTCATGCGGTACCTCCTCCGGTGCCCCCCTCTGGGCAGCGCAGGGGGAGCCCTGGGTTCCCCACCCCAGCCGTGGCCCCTCCCTCCAGATCTGCCCCCTGCCCCCGGTACCCACTTCCACACAGTCCCTCAGTCCTGCTCCTCCCTAGGACTTCTTAGCGACCCAGGGCCCTCCCTGGCCTCTGCAATCTACAACCAGGCTGTGGCCCAAGCAACTGGCAGGAGCTGCTGCAACTTCCCCAGCCCCGCTCAGAATGGCCCAGGTCAGTCCTGGCCCAGTTGGTAAAGGCCAGCAGTCAGGCGCTGCACACCTGCACCTTCCCCGGGATTTCTTGTCCTGAGGGCTAAAGACAAGAGCAGACGGAGGGCTGAAGCCAGGCCAGGTTTTCCGAGGAGCCCAGAATGGGTTTGGAAAGGTGGTGGAGAAGGTAGGGATGGGTGTGGGGTGTGCAGAGGAGTGGCCGCAGACACGCCAGTCCGCTCACCACCCCACTGCCTACAGCTCTCACACCGCACCTCCAGCTACACAACATCCAGGCTGTGCCCCGACACCCGGGGAGCCACAGGTGTGCGGTTCCGGGAGCGCACAACCTCCGGTGTTCGGTGCTCGGCCGCCTGCCCCACAGGCCCCCCAGATCACTGCCCGCCAGCTCCTGGGTGGTTTCCCCGACCCTTCGCTCAGCCTCTCCTCGCCCCAGCCCCTGCGGAAGGACGTCCAACTCCATCCCTGGGGCGCCCGGGCCGGCTTCAGCTTCCAGCCTGGCGGCTGGCCTTGGGGGTTCCGCCAGCACCCCGCTGGGTCTGGCCCGAAGCGGCCCACTGCCTCCGCGAGGAAACCGGTCTCGGAGAGAGCTGGGCCGGGGTGGGGCGGCGGGCCCGCGGGGCCCGCGGTAGGGAGGCCCGGCCTCGCGCTTCCACCCGGTGAACGCACAGCCCGGTTTTCTTTGGTGGCTGAGGGAGGAACCTGACACCCAAAGGCTGCGGGCGTCGGTGCGGGCCTCGCCGGGGAGCTGTGCCAGCTCAGAGCCGGAGCCCCGATCGTGAGCTCCGGGCGCCCTCTAGGGGCGGCGCGGCGGAGCGAGAGCTGCGGGCCGCGGCCCTGCGGGGCTCCGGCTGCGGCCGAGCGTGGACCGGGAGCCGCGCTGAAAAGCTGCGTCGCCGAACGGGATGGCCGGGCGCTGCGCTCACCTCAAGGTACTGTGCATTCCTCACCGCGCCATGAGGCAGGTGGTATTTTTATCCCTGCGTTGCAGCCGGTAGAATTGAAACCCGAGACCTTACTCAACTTTGCCCAAGAGCGCAGCTGGTAAACGCCGAGGCCCGCAGCGAGGTCCAGCGGTCTGCGCGGAGCCGGGGCCTTTGGAAGGGATGCCAGAGGACAGAGACGAGGTGGGCCAGGACCGTGTGTCCTGTGGGGGCTCGCATTCCTGGATCCCGGCGGCCAGAGGTCTGGAAACCACTGCAGTCTGTGCTACCTGGGACCTTTGCCCGCCCAGCTCTCCCCAGGCCGGCCACCTCCCCGCGCCCGCACACGCCCACCCTCTGCCGGCCCTGTCCTTGCAAGAGGCCCTCGGTCTGGAAGGGGCTTCTGTTCATTTCCACTTCTTTGAGGCAGCTGGGACAGGAGGACTCGACCTGGCAGAAAGTTAAACGTAGAAGAGAATGAATCCCACTGTCAGACAAAGGAATCGGGAACCAGGAGGAAAATCTCCCCTCTGCTTTCAGCTGCCCCTGCAAAGGCCGGAGCTGGGGAAGTTGATGTGGGCTGCAGGGTGAGCTGGGGCGGGCAAGCCAGCAAGCGGCGGAGGTTTTCAGGCAGATCTTGAAAAAATTCAGTCAAGACATATAAAGCAAAGAGAGGCAGCCCTGCCCGCCCCCACCTTCTTCCCTGGTGGTAGGGGAGGTGGGATGTGGACGAGTCCCTGGAAAGCTCTTTTATATACAGTATAAGGTATACTCATTACATGCAGCCTCTGCCAGCGCCTTAGACTTTTACATGTGCAGGTAACACTGACGTCTTGTTAAAATACAAACTCTTCACGAGATCGGGGGTGGGGCTTGAGATTTCGCAAGCAGAAAAAGCCTCCTAATGTGGGCTGGCCCCAGCACCCAGGCCTCAGCTACCTCACGAGTTCTGAGTCCTAACGGCCAGATATGGGGAGCCACCCTGTCTTACTGGCTCAAGAGCTTCTCCCCACTTTATTTAAAGGAACAAAAGGCAGGGGCACAGTGTGTAGCCCCTCTGTTAGGACACATGCCAAGACCCTCCTCAGTACTTGCTGACAGTTTAGGGACAGCTGCTCCCCCAGTTACCTGCATGGCCCCACAGAAGTGGCACCTGCTCTTTCTAAAGCCCTCTTTCACTCCCGGCAGCTGCTCAAGTGTCTTTGGATATAGGCCTGCATGCTGAGCCTGGTGTCTCTACTGTCTGACCTCAGGCAAGTTAATTACATTTAGGAGCTTGCAATTTGCTTGAATTTATCACAGGGCTGATCCTTCTCTGGATTACCAAGGGTTTAAGGAGATAACTTTGGTAAACGTGCTTGGCTCTTCGAAGGAGGTGCAGGAATGGCACAGAATGTACAGGGTGGCGAGATCGGGGCTTTCCAGACTTGGGGTAGCCTCGGGGGCTCCACCCTCCCAGCTCACTCTCAGACCCTCAATTGCCAGGAAGGGAAGTCATGCGGCTGCTTTTGTGTCTGGAAGCTTTGCACACACACTTCAAAGGTAGGCTATTCCATACTTGGTGCCAAGTCCAGCCACTCCTTAGAGCAGGGAGCAGATTAGGGAGTTGCCCCAGTCACAGAGAAAGGGCCTTGGTGAGGAGCTACAGAGCCCCAGAGGGCTCCTGTGACAGGGTGGGCCTGACATAGACGGTGCCTGCCACACACTTATGCACACACACACACACACACACACACACACACACACACCTCCGTGTGTGCCCACAGATGCTGCAGCTCTGACTTTTAGGCTGATTTGACCTCTAAGGGGGGGGGGTGTCCCAGTGTGCACACCTACTTCTTCGTTCTGTCGGAGAGCCCTGGCCACAAGCAGGGTCACAAACCCAGCTGTGGGTGAGAGCACTGTCCCCAGCTTGTGTCCTTCAGCCCAAGGACACACTATAATCCTCTCCAATGCTCCTGTCTTTGGAGTCTTCAGATTATATTGTTTCTGACTTGTACTTTTGATCAGACTGACTTTAACAATATAAGAACATTTATTAAAGATTGGGAAATAGATTTTCAGTCTGAGCAGTTGTGATCCCAGGGTTCATTTAGTTGTTGAACCCAGGGCCTTCGGCACACAACAGGAACATGCTCTGCCTCAGGCCCGAGGGAGCCTAGGTTTCTGCCCACTCCTACAGTGGAGCCACCTCGAGCTGCACAAGGGGAACAGAGGTCTCCGATCTCTGCTAAATTCTCACACACGTTAAACTCAACCAGAACCAAAACTCATCCCTTTCTCTCTTTTTTTTTAATTTTTTTTAATTTTTTAATTTTTAAATTTTTTTTATTTAAAAAAAATAAAAGTACAAAAACATATTAACAAACAGACACCAATTAGCATAAAAAATAGTACAATCACAACTGATCTATAGACCAGGTGACACGGTCTCAACAGTGGTTATTGCTTTATCCATTGATGTCTTCGAAGTGTAAATATATGAAATGTACTCATCCCTTTCTCTGCCGGGACACAGCTGTGTTCCCTGGGTTTGGAGTCCTGGATTGCTCCGATACGGCAGCCTTTTCCTCCTGGATTTTGCATGTGCATTGGCCTGGAGGGGCAGGAGAACATTGGGCTGGAGGTGGGCGGCATGAGGGTAACTGTGTCCTCCTGTGGGTAGCTCCAGGGAAAGCTCCAGGTCAGACGAGGGAGCAACCCCCAGACCCGCACTGGGGAGTTGCTCGGCCTGCACAGCCTGAGTCTTCTGAATGTCCCTTTGACATCCCAGTCTCACTTCTTAGGGCTCTGCTTTTTTAGTCAGTGTCCTGACTTCCTGGCACTGTGATTTTTCTCATATAGTTTAAGGACCATTTGGGTCAAATTTTGAGATTGGCTTCCATTTATGCCAGCTCTAATGCTACAAGATAAATAATATGTTTCAGCCACGAGAGCAAGTCCATGGGAGCCAGGCATGGTACCACACGCCTGTGATCCTGGCAGTCTGGGAGAAGGGGGCAGAAGAATGAAAATTGGAGCCCAGCCTGGGCAAATTAATGACTTAGTAATATCTCAAAAAAGAGACAAAAAAATGCTGGGGACATAGCTCACAGCAAGGCTCTGGGTTCAATCCCTAGAACACGCAGACAGACACACAAAAGAAAGTGCATAGGTTTAATATGTTGAGCTGAGAATTTATGACTTGAACTTGCTATCTAATTTCCATAAGTTATTTTATAATTTTAGAAGCAGGCGCCCCATCCCACATGATCTCCCAAAAACATATCTTTTGTTCTAGACCCTTCATTCTAGAGGAACAATGATCTAACTAGCTGGTTTGGACCACAAGGCAGAGGCTACAGAAAACCAATGAGAGTGAAGAATTCCTGAATCTCAGTAGACCGATAGTCCTAACTAAGCCAGATAACCAATGCTGTTTCTTCTCATTTCTCTGATAATCTTTTGCCTGCCATTATTTATCTGGTACAATTTATATGTCATTTAATATTCTTGGCAGCAAGCACAAAGATTAACCTTAGCTATCCTAAAGATAAAAGAGTAAGGGGCCTGGCAAACATGTTTAGTGACTCCTAGAAACCACATAAGTGCCCAAGAACCGGGGAACGGAAGCAGAAACAAGTCAGGAGGGAAGTGAAGTCCAAGCTGCGGAGTAACGGGTGGAAGGCACTGCCGGTGTCCCTGGCACCTGGGGCGTGGTGCTGTGCGCGCGGGCTCTTTGGGCCCAAGAGGAGTGGCGCAGCTGGCCCTGGCCCACAGGCTTCTGTCTGGGGTGAGGCTCTGCCTTCTTGCAATATAGACGGAAAAGGGGGCACCTCTCCAGTAAGAGGGGTGTTCGTCTGGAAAGAGAGACTATGCGTGTGCCCACACAACATTCACTTCACCTGTCAGGAACTCTCTGGCTCCCTCCTTCTCCACATGGCTGGAGCCCCACCTGCCCCATGCCCACGGACCCATGTCACCACCTCGCACCCCTGTCTTCTCAAGCAGCAGAGCTGAAATTCACAGTGTCCCGGCTTTGTTAACTCTCACCCAAGCTTAGAAAACCCTTTTATGCCAAAAGTCACAGTATTGACATCTAAGACCCCAAACCCTCGGCATATGTGGCTAAAATTAGCAACAATCTTTGACGGCATCCGGTACTCAGCTCATATGCCAACTGTGCTCTGAGTCTTGTGGGAGAGCCAGGCCTGTGAGGGGGTCCAGGACTCAAGCTCAAACATGAAGTCAGGGCAGTGTTCTGGGACCAAAGGCAGAGGTGCTCTCCTCCCCATTTTCTTCTCCCTTCCACTTCCAGCCCAGCCTGCCTGGAAGCAGGAACTGCTGGTTTCATGCAAGTACCTTCAGTCACCTTGCAGACATGAGGTGCAGACACGTGCAGATGCAGGTGTATCCTTGACCCGATCCAGTGTGGCACTGCCCTGGGGCTTGCTTGCTGTCTTCACTGGATGGCCTGTCTCGGGTGTCTTTTGGGGTTGGGGAAAATACAGTCCTTTTCAATGGTACCTGTCTCCCTCACACTCAGAATCCCTTCTCTACCACAGAGCAGGAAGTCCCCAGAGGGCTCTGTGCCTTCTCCTACACCACTGACCTTGTGCCTGGCACTGCCTCTGTCTGGATTGCCTTCTACTCTTTGATGGAGCTGAGTAAGCCCTTCTTGTCCTCTGGGAAGGCTTCTCTGCCTGGAGGAAGACTCAATCTTTCTTCTCTCCTCACACTCATCAAGGAGGTTTACATGTTCATTATGTATCCTCTCTTCCACTGCCACTTTCTGAGTCATAATCACCTCTGTCCCAGTGCCCAGCTCAGGGCGAGTGGTGTTTAATAGGTGGCTGTCCCTGGGGTCGGCCAATCACAGAGTCCAAAGTCTTGAGAGGACAGCAGTGCAAGGACAGGGTCCTCCTCACATGGCAACAGCACGGTCCCAGGAGACGAGTGGAAGAAGGAAGAGTCAGTCTCTACAGCTGGCCAGCAAGGAGGGCTTCTCTGAGTGACTCCAGGTTAGGGTCTGCTGGGGAGGACAGAGATTTTTGTGAGAAATCTTGAAGACAGGGATAGGCAGACAGTCCATGAACAAAAACCAAACTGCACGAGAAATACTTCAAAGAATCAACAACTGGGATCTCATCTTCTTGAAAAGTTTCTGCACATCGAATAAATCACCAACAGTAGAAACAAAACCCACAAATTGGGAAAAAAATTTTAGCCAACTGCCCCTCAGACGAAAGACTTCTATCTAGAACATATAAAGAATTTAAAAAATCAGGCCCCCAAAATTCAAAGACCCAATCAAAAAATGGGCATCTGAGATAAATACACACTTCTCAGATGAAGCAATACAAGTGACAAATAAATATATGAAAAAATGTCAAATATTGATCATTCGAGAAATGCAAATTAAAACAACACTGAGATTCCATCTCACCCCAGAAGGAATGGCTATCGCCAAGAAATCAACCAATAACAAATGCTGGGGGGGTGGAGAAAAAGGAACGCTTCTCCCCTACTGGTGGGAGTGTAGACTGGTACAACCACTGTAGAAATCAGTGTGGAGATTCCTAAAGAAACTAGGACTACAGGTCCCATTTGACCCAGCTGTTTCCCTTCTGGGTACTTTTCCAGAATAATGGAAAACATCATACCACAGCACTACATGTGCACCCCCTTTTTTTAAGGAAGGAAGGAAAGGTTTATTTAATTTTATTTTAAAGACAAAAGAATGGAGACATATAAATCAGAATGACACAAAAACAATACAGGAAATACAAAATTATAGAGAAGATAGTAGGGAATTAGCACTGGATGCTGTATTCCGTAATGTTATCTTCACATTTATTACTGTTATACAGATGATGGCCCGTTCAATTAATCAATTTTCTCCACCCTCATCAGTCGTCCTCCCTCTGATAATAACTGTACTTTTTAGTTTATTTACTCCCTCGGGCTCTCACATTGGGAAGAGACATGGCTGCTTCAAATTATGCTGTAACTAACGTGTGCACCCATGTTTGTAGCAGTACAATTTGTCATAACTAAATCTTGGAAACAACCCAAATGCCCATCAACTGAGGAGTGGATAAAAATGATGTGGCATTTTTATACAATGGAGTACTACTCATCTATGAAGATAAATTTGAGGCTTTTATAGGTAAATGGATGAAACTAGAGACCACACTCACAAATGAAATAAACCAGACCTGCATGTGTAAACATCATATTGTCTCCCTAGTGTAAGAAACTGAAAAAGTAAATAAAATTTGAAAGATACAATAGATATCGTGAAAGGGAAAGAAAGTACTCAAAAGGAAAGGACAACTGGGATGGGGGAAAGGAGAAAAGAAAGAAAGAAAGTAGAAAGGGGAAAATAATATGTATATACATACAATAGCTAAGATAATTGTACTACTAATTCCTCTTGGTTTATTGAAAGGAACAGTTAATGCTTAATTTTTTGACCAATTTCACATGCTTACTATTGGTGATCTGAACAACTGCTTTGAAGATAACAATATGCAATATAACAACCATTGTTAATTTCCTATCATCTTATTTTGAAATTCTAATCATTTTTATTTTTATTTATTTATTTTTGTCTTTTTGAGACAGGCAGGCTGGTCTCAAACTTGCAACGATCTTCCTGCCTCAGCCACCTGAGTGCTGGGATTACAGGCATGCGCCACCACGTTCAGCCCATTTTTATTTTTTTAATTCTCTTTAAAATAAAAATGTTAAGACGCAACAAGGTACCAATGTGTTTGCAAGTCCGGCAGCCTGACCTTGGCATTTCAGGGCAGGTAGAAGAAGAATTACTAAACACTGCGTCTGCCCAAGAGCAAGGCCCTGTTTGAGCAGAACAGAAAAGACCTCTTTGCAGTGGCTGAGGCTAGGAGGGTGGGGTGAGTGGGGGCCAGTGTGGGTGAGTTCACACAGTGCCTGGGAAGCGGACAGAGCAGAAGTGCGGGCAGATGGGGTGTGGTGAGGACTGTGAATTTGCATAGTCCACACTTGTCCTTCTCGAGTGTGGGCCTGAGGAGGCTGAAAATTACATTTCCCAGCGTTCCTTGCAACTGGGTGCTGGATGTGGGGTATTTCTGGAAGACCTGTATTCAGAACTCAGATAACTGTGGTGAGAAACAGAGTGTGAAGCATTACTGACACATGGAAGTAAATCTTTCTTTCTGCTTAGATGGCCTCTGGGTCTGTACTAAGCCCTCACTGTACAAGGGGCAGATCCTTAGCCACCTCCTGTTATGGTTTGTGTCCGCATGTCCCCTCAAATCCTCATGCAGTTATTTGGTGGATTTTAGAGTTTATGACTAATCCATGATCCAATGCTGGGAATATGGGTGTGAGAGCTATACCTGTCCTATGGCAGAAAGTTTGCTGGGATTATGGGTGTGAGAGCTATACCCTAGGGCATATAGTTTGTATATGCAAGGGAGAGAAAGAGGCTGCTGGCTGCCATTCCTCCTGTCATTCCTCCCTTCTTGCACTTGTTGCTTTGCTGTTACTGCCACCATGAACTGTTGCCCTCTGCCATGTGCCACTCTGCCTCAGAACTAGCCCAGTACAGACTGAAACCTCTGCAAACTGTAAGCTAAATAAACCTTTCCTTCCTTCATTTTGGGCATTGGGTATTTTGTCTCAGCAACAAGGAAAAAGTAACCAACACACCTCCCTTGCAGTAATGGGGGCTTCCAGGACACAGGTGTGCCCTGGCTTCTTCTGGCTGCTGTTGAGAAGGGGTGTGCTCCTCTCAGAGTGCAAAGCTTCAAACTTTAGTCTCTAGGCCCAGCTTGAACTAACTCTGCTGCCTAGAGGTTGTCTGGCCATGGCCCAGTTACTGAAGAGTCTCTGCCTGCTTCCTCATAGCCTGAATGGTGATCACAGTAACAGTGTGTGATGTAAAATGTGAATACGTCGTGCTGCTATTATAGTGCAGGTTGCTGTGAGAGTTGGTGTCATGTGTAGAAAAATCCATAGCTTTTCATTACCCAGGTGGCCACAGGTTGCAAGCGCTCTGTGAGGGTCTCCTCGATTTCCCAGCTGCATTTCCTGCACTGGGGCCGGAGCATTTCTAGGCCGCCATGTGGTTGGGTGTCTTTCTTCCCCCTTCCCTCTGCACATTTTCAGCTGTGTTTTGCCAGGAACGCTGTAATGGAATTTATGATCCGATACACACTTCTTGAATGCCTGGCATGGGTCGGGCATTGTACTGAGCAGTGGAGAAACGATCCAGATGGATAAACCGAGCTGTCGTCCATGTGTCAGCCCCACATCACACAAAGATGCTAGACGGATTGTGTGGTTTTGAGTGTGTGTTGGAAGTGGAATGAAAACACAGATTAAAGGCTCTGAATGAACTCCTCATGGATGTCTCTGGGAAGATCCCTTAAAGAGATGAAGTCATCCAGGCACGGTGGTGAGCACCTGTAATGCCAGCGCTCTGGAGGTCAAAGCAGGACAATCAAAAGTTCAAGCCCGCTGGTGACATAGTAGGGCCTTGTCTTAAAGTAAAAAGGGCCGCTGGGAATGTAGGCCAATGTGAAGGCCCCAGGTTCAATCTGCAGTACAGAGAGAGAGATTGATTATGTCATCACCCAGAATGACCCAAACTGGCATACGACAGGTCCACATGACCACCCACGGGAGAAGATATAGCTCATCTACAGAGGGGCAGAAGAAAAAGAAAGCAAACATGGCTTAAGAGCAAACCATGAACCAAAATTTTTGAGACAGAATCTCACTATGTTGCCTATATTGTTGCTAAAGCTGGTCACAAACTTGTGCTCCTCCTGCCTCAGCCTCCTGAATAGCAGAGACTGGTGCTGGCTTGAGCGTCACTATCTTATTGCACAGTGGAGGGTGGCCGGGGTGTGGGGCCCTCTGGGGGATCACGGCAGGCTGTGCCCCTAAGCATGCTGAGCAGCCTTTGCGGTTTCCCTCGGGGTGGTCGCCTTTCACTGTTGGGGACCCTGTGCTCCACTCTGTCCTGCCTTCATTTCATTTTTGCTCTTGGTCTGCAAGTGTTCATCTCTCAGACCCCGTATCTCTCCTTTCGACTTCGCACCCCATGGAAGAGGGCACACGATATCCCCAGGTTAGACCTCTGCTCTCCTGTTTGGGAAGGCTGTTCACCTTTGCCTTTCGCATCTGTCATGGTTTCTGTCCAGATGCCCCCCAAGGCCTCATGTGCTCAGAGAAGGGGCTTGGGACGTGGTTGGACCAGAGTGGATGGGACCCACTCTTCAGTGGCTGTCCCCCACCAGTGGAGTTCGCAGCTGACTTCTTGTTCGGAAGCAGGATCTGGTTGGTGGCGCCAGCTGGCTAGGGACTGAGCCTCCACAGCCGTGAGCCACATAAACCTCCATTCCTTAGAGCTGAGGGGGCCGGGTACTGTGTCTCAGCGAGAAGGAAGTGAGCATGACCGAGGCAGCGGCTCAGGACGAGGTGGAGTGGGCTCAGGAGGTAGCTCAGGAGGCCGTAAGTGCGGTGCTGGGTTCCATCCCTCGTGTAGGGGAAAGAAGGAAAGCGAGAAGGGAGGACACACGCTGCTCCTGAGCTCCAAGACCCCAAGGGCAGCAGTCCTGGGCTTCTCCATGCTGCGCCCGCGGCGGCCACAAGAGGGCGCCTCGGCGGGCTTCGCGCGCGGCCGCCCTCCGCAGCGTCGGTCAGGAGCGCCCTCGTGGAGCGGATCCGGGCGGCGCGGCTTGGGAAGGTGCGCGCAGCCGGAGCTGGTGGGCTCAGGAGTCCGGGACCCGCAGGGCGGTGGAAGGAGGCCCGCGCCGCCCGCACACCGAGGCCTGGAGCGTGGCTCACCTGGCCGTCTGCGGGGCGGCGGGAGCCCGCGGAAACCGGCGAGCGGGCCAGGCCGAGCTCGTGCGGGCGCAGTGGGACGGGGGTCTCTGGGGGGACGGGGGACTCTTGGAGGACGGGGGCCCGTGGGCGACAGGGCTCGCGCTAGGGGCGGCCGCGGCGACGGTCGGCGTGGCCCGGGCGCCGGGCCGGTCCGCGTCGGGAGAGCGCCGCCTGGCGGCGCCCAGAAACACCCCCCCCCCCAAGCCAGCCCCATCCTGGAGGCGGCGCGGCCCGGGGCGCGGAGGAGGCGCGCTCGCCGCGACCGGGAACTGCTCGAGTGCCGAACGGTGTGAGTTTCACCCCAAGCTCGCTCTGCTACTGGAAGAGACCCGCGGGGGCGCTGCGGACCCGCTTGCAGTCCTCGGGCCCGGTCGCCTCCCAGCCTCGCGCGAGCCCGCACGGAGCGGCACCTGTCGGCCCGGCCGACTGCTCTCGGCCCGGAGCGCAGAGCGCGGCTCAGAGTGCTGCCGGCCGCCTGGTGGGCGGTGTCCTCAGGGCCTCGCCCGCGCGCCCCGACCCAGCCCACGCGGGGCGCCGCGGGACTTTCTCTCCCGCCCGTGGCAGCAGGGGTGTCGCAAACACGCAGGGGCGGCGCGGTCATTCGGGGCTCCCCGGGCCGTGCGCTCTGACCTCGGGCCGTCTCTGGAGCGTTCTTCCTCGGCGAATATCGTCTTAGGCATCGCCCGACCACTGGCTGCTCGGGCTGTTGTGACCCCGGGCACCAGCTGTTGGTGAAGGAATGCGCCCTCTTGCACCGTTTATTCACCTGACAGGCGCTCGGGCAGCCCCTGCGCTCTGACGAGATGTCAAGGAGAGCTAGTCGCCCCGGAAATTTGGGGTCGGCTGGTAAAAACATCACATAAACACCTCTGAGCCCAGGGGAAGAGTGAGGGCCAGCAAAGCGAAGCCGGTGTGATGGCGCGCCTGTAATCCCAGCCCTGAGGAGGCTGAGGCAGGAGGATGGATCACCACGAGTTTGAGGCCAGCCTGGGCTATATAGCGAGACCCTGTCTCAAAAACACAAAACAAACAATGAAGGAAGCACAAAGCGGAGGCAGAGGGTCGGCCGGGTCGGTGACGGGCTCCTTTGGGGACCGAGCTTGGCTAGCGCCCCTGGTTGCGGGTGAGCTGGCGGCCATCGCGGCGCGAATGGCTCTGCCGGGCTGCGTTTCCCAGTAAGTGCGCGTTCGGCGGGTGTGTGTGTGTGTGTGTGTGTGTGTGTGTGCATGCCCGGAGCGGCCACATGGGGGTGCGCGTGCCTCGCTCCTGGTGCCTGCCCCTCGGCCCGGCCGGGTCCCCCCTCAAGGGCTGGTTATTCACCCCTGGAGGGGGACAAGGTGCCCAGCACGGCCCCTGCCACGTCCACAATGTGCCACCGCGGGGCCGAGGGCCCTCGCGCCTTGTCCTGTGCCTTCTACGGCCCGGATTCTCCAGCAGGGATGCAACTCCCCAAACGTCAGTGACATCCTGTGCGCCCCCCCCCGTCCCCCACCTGGCCATCGCGGGGCCTGGAGAGCCCCTAGGACCCAAAGGGTCCTGCGAGGGTGCGCGGCCTCGCCCCGGCTCTAGAGAGGACCTGGAGGCCGCTCACCATCGTAGAGTTTAAACACATTGGGGCAGGCGATGGTCACGCACGACTGGAGTCCCATCTATGGGGGAGGCTGAGGCAGGAGGATCATAAGTTCAAGAGCAACCTGGGCAGTTTAGCAAGATCTTGCTGCCCTGCACCAACAGCTGAGGGCGTAGCTCATTGAGAGCGCCAAGGTTCCTTCCCACAACTGCAAAACAGCACCCACCCTACACACTGAGGACGGACTACCAAACAGGCGCCCCCCGGAATGGAGCATGGCCGTCCCCTGGTGCAGGCTTCACAGAAGATGCAGCCTGGGCACCGGTGGGGGCAGCAGGAAGTCAGACAGTCCGCCCACCTTGCTCCCTGAGGGTGGAAGCTGAGAGCCCAGGTGCGGGGCCTGGGAGCGGCAGGTTGGGTTTCCAGCCCAGTGCTCTTCCTGGGCGCTGTCTGCCCCGCCTTCAGGGTGCACTCCAAACTCAGTCACCTGTGTCCCTCTGCTGCCTGGGCACCCATGGGCTGGCCACCTCTGGAAGGGCTGCTTTCCCCGAAGCGAGCAAGCGAACCTCAGCCTGCTCGCGGTGAAGTAGGAGGCAGAGACCACACTGCAGGTTTGTGGCTGTGCTATGGGAAACGTCTCTCTCAGAGATGAGACACAAGCTGGGAGTGCGGTCCCGCTCCACCAGAGAAGCTCCCAAAGAGAGCTGGCTTCAAGCGAGACCTGAAGAACAGTGGAGACCTCTGTGCACCGATGTGCAGTGTCATAGTCATCAGTTATAAGACGAATAACCGGTTAAGGGGGCCAAGAAACGGCACAAACGCAAATCATCCCTGTCAGCTGTCTCTGCCCGCCCTGTGGCCTCCAGATTGTAAAGATTTTTTTTTTTTTTTCAGATTGTAAAGATTTTTATGGTGGCACAGCACACATAACATAAACTTAACACACATGCCTTCTTTCAGCTTTGTTAAGATCTATTTGGCAAATAAAAATTGCATCTGTCCAAAGTGCATGTTTCCTTGTTTGTTTGTTTGTTTGTTTTTGGCAGTACTGGGGATCGAACTCAGGACCCTGCATTTGCTAGTCAGGCACTTATTCCACTGAGCTATATCCCCAGCCCCTTCCTTGTTTGTTTTGCAGTCAAAAGACTGACCCGGGCATCACACATGCTGGGATGGGCTCCCCCACAGAGCCACTCCCCCAGCCCACGATTTGGTGTGTGTGTACACGCCTCGTATGGACATGTGTCATCGTCACACATGTGGAATAATCACGGTGAAGTTAGGAAGCATTCCCATCAGTTCACGTTGCACCTGTCCATGTGTGTTCACATGTGTATGTGCGTGGAGGCTGAGGGCTCTTAGGACCTAACGGCTTGGCAAAGTCAAAGCATATAGCATTGTTGCTGTTTTTGTTTTTGTGTCAGGCTGGCTTTGAACTCACTCTGTAGACTAGGCTGGCCTCAAACGTGCAGCAAAGCTCCTGCCTCAGCCTCCTGAGTGCTGGGATTACCGGCATGTGCCACCATGCCCTGCGAGCATCATTAGCTATAGCCATGTTACTACACGTTGAGGTGTAAAGTGTACTCACCTTGCAAATGGACTTCTTACACTTTGACCTATACCTCCCAAGTCCCTTACCCCCAGCTCCTGGAAACCACTATTCACTGCTTTTATGAGTCTGAATCTTTTAGATTCCACACATAAGCAAGATCATAAAATATTTCCCTTTCTGTGCCTGGCTTATTTCACTTAGTGCAACGTCCTTTGCATTCACTGTGCTGTCAGAAATGACAGGGGCTCTTTTTTTTGTACCAGGAATCGAACTCAAACCTTGTGCTTCCGGCTCAGAGGCAGGGCTCTGGGGAGGTGGCTGGACCATGGGGGCACGATACTCAGTGACCCACTGATGAGCTCCTAGCTGGCTCTGACATCGGGAGGGGAACCCTCAGGAGGGTCACAGGGGGCGTAGCCTGGGAGCGTCTGTCTCCCCCTTCCTGCCTCCCTGCCATGAGCCATTTTTTCTCTGCAATACCGCCCTGCCTTGGAGCCAGCTGATGGTGGGCCGAAACTTCTACAAACTGTGAGCCAAACAACCCTCTTCCCCCCAGCACTGTGGGTGCTGGGAATTGTGTCCCAGTGACAAGGAAGCAGCTGTGACATATCTGATGTATATTTATGTGTATGTTGTACACACGCATGTGTGTGCACGTGCGCACACACACACACACACACACCACATGCTCTTTATCCTGTGTGAGCCATCCTTAGCTGCACAGCATGGTGGCATGGAGGACACTGACAGCACAGAGCAGGCGTCAGTGCTGGCTGTTCCGGAACGTTTCCACCTTCCCAGCCAGTAACTCTGCGTTCAGTAAGTAATAATTCCGGCTCCCCACTGCCCCACCCCACTAATCTCCATTCTGCTTTCTGTGTCACGGATTTTCCTACTCTAGACACCTCACATAAGCGGAATCACAGTATTTCTCCTTTGCGTCTTTGTGAAGTGTTCGTGTCACATGACACCCTGGCAAACTTGAAGCTAACCGTGTGTCAGAACCCTTCCCTTGAGGCTGCACACCACTGGTGGAACGCCCCTGCTGAGGGGAGGGGAGGTGTCTCCACCTTCTTGCTATTGCAAGGCATGAGAGAGCACCCTGACTTGCTCGAGGCCCTGTGCTTGTCCCTGGTTGCTGGTTCAAATGGCAAAGCTGTTCCAGTGAACCACCCACACTTCCACAGTGGCTGCACTGTATCCTTGCCATTGTCTGTTATTTTCAGCTTTGTTTACTTGTTTATTTGTTTTAGACTGAAAACCCATGCTACTGGGTATGAATGATCAACATTCACTTAAGATCCTCTTACACGCACTAGGGAGGCTGACGCAGGAGGCTTTTTGCGAGTTTGGGCAGCCTGGCCTACAAAGTGAGCTCAAGACTGGCCTGGACTGCATAGTGAGACTCTGTCTCAAAAAGACAAAAAAAAAAAAAATCCTCATGCTGTGCTGTCACTGGTGTATTTTCATTAACTGTGTAATATCCCACTGGCTATACTGTATTTATCCATTTACTGTTGATGGACATCTGGGTGATTCCTGGTTTGGAGTCACACACCTTGCTCAGGAGCCCTGCCGCACCCAGACAGACATTCTTCCAGGACCCTGAAGGGCACTTGGCGCTGTCTGCTCTGTACTAGGGCACGAAAATTTCCTTCTCCCTTGCTCCGCCTCTTTCTCCTCCTTCCTTTCCTACCTTTCCCTTCCTTTCCCCCGTCCTTTTGTCCTTCCTTCCTTTTTCTTTCAGATAGTGTCTTACTATCTCATAGCACAGGCTAGCCTTGAATCACCTGTTCCCCAGGTTAGCCTCAGATTTACAATCCTCCTGCCTCAACCTACTGAGTGCTGAGATTATAGGGATTATAGGCCTATGCCACCATGCCTGGCTTCCTTACACTGGGGTGTTTGTGTTTGGTTTTCATATTGGCCATAGCAATGAGTGCATAATGGCTTTACTTTTCATTTCTCTGCTGCTTTATTAGAGAGTGAGGAGTTTTCCATAGGTTTATTGGCCCCAAATTCTCAGATCAGCCCTATTTCTGGACTTGAGAACCACGTGGGCCAATCACTTCTCACTTTCCATTTGAGTCTTTTCGTTGCTCTTCTGTCTTGCAGCTGAAAAATAAAGAGGCTGGGTGGTGCACTGGAAGATGCCAGCAGCTGTTTTCCCTCGAATCTGGAAAATCCCTCCTGTAAGAACCAGGTGTTCAGTGGGCTCAAAGGCGAGTGCTGACTGGTCAGGCTGTGGCTCTCAGAGAGCCTGTGGCTCTCAGCACAGTCCCCGGAGTGTGCTGCTGCTGGGGCCGCTGCCCTCACAGTGGGCAGGTGGGCAGCATGTGGGTTGCTGCTGCCAGCTTCCTTGGGTCGCTGTGGAGGGGCCTGTTTGGACCTGAGGTGGGTAGATGGGAGCATCCTCCCATTTCTCTTGCCATGTGTGAGTCGCTGGCTGCAATGTGGGAAGGTTTTGGTCCCTTTACCCTGCAAAGGACAGCTATGGTGTCCGAGAGGAGCTGGAGATAGAGGTCAGTGGAAGGATCCACCAGGAAGGACATTTGGCATGTCATCACAGGAGAGCAGCAGCTCTGGACCCTCCTGCCTGACTCAAGGGGGTACTGACAGCCTCCTGAGGCTGTAGAAAGCTCTGGAGAGGCCGGCTGGGGGAGGGAGCCCCTCTGGGTGAGCTCTGCAGACTTCCCCATGAGCGAGCCTATAGGGAAGTTTCTCAGGTTTCTGATGGAATCTGCTCTCAGCTTTCAAACTAGTGGACCATATGCTTTGCTATGCTTTTGAGGAAGTAAGGAGGAGTTTTGGTGTCTGAGGGGAGCAGCCTCTGCAGCCCATTGTGAGAGGGCCAGGTGAGTGAACAGGCCTAGTACAAGATGTGCCACGTGTGCGTGTGTGCACGCATGCGCACATCTGGACCAGGGTCATGCGAGGCCTTCTCTTCTATTTAATTAATAAATGACCTCCATGACTGGTCATATTTCCTGTTTCCCCCAACACCCACTGTGCTGTATGTGGCCTAGATCCCAGGTACGAACGCATCTTTGGAACATGGAGGGGACATAGCTCAGCAGCATAAGTGCCTGCCTAGGAAGCGCAAGGTCCTGAGTTCAATTCCCCATACCCCACCAAAAAAAATTAGATTAAGGGCCGGGGATATAGCTCAGTGACATAAGGGCCTGCCTGCCAAGTGCAAGGTCCTGAGTTCGACTCCCAGTACCAAAAAAAATACCCTATGGGTGAATGTATAAAAATTAGATTAAATGAAAAAGTGCATGAAAATGGAACATGTGCACACACATGCACTGCAGAACTCCTCCTGGTCCTTGTCTGCCGCTGCTTTCCATCTTACCCGTGTGGCTGTGGGCGCCTCAAGTCTGCGCCTTCCCGTACTTAAGCTTTGCTTATCCTTCCTCCTGATGACAGGCATTCGGGGGCCTCTGATCCACAGCAGTGAAGGAGCCTCGGCTGAGTCCTCCCTGGGCCCGGCCCATACTGTCTCGAGGTATCTGCCAGGAGAAGCCACGGCGGACACACTTGATTTCCCTCCAGCGATCCTTGCCAGTCGCACTACTGTCAGCCACCTCAAGGGCCCATCCCCACACCCTTGTCAACACTTCCTACCCTGCGGTTTCAGAACTTTGCCAACAACATAAATGCAGAATGCTGCCACTCTGTTTAAATTTGACTTTTTCTGATTGTGACTGAACTTACTCTTTATGTCAGTCAGGCACTACATGTGTTAGCCTTTTGGGTTTCCTTTTGTGGACTGTTGGTTCACTTCCTTGCCATAGTTTTCTCTGGGTTCGTTGCTTTTAGACGGGGCTGGCTGGTTGCTGCTGCTGCCTGTCTTGTGCTGCTCCTGCCCGCTCTGCGATGCCCCCTGCCGTGCCACACTGCCTTGGAACCAGCTGACTGGACAGAAACCCTACAAACTAGCCTTGAGATCAACATTAGGTTAAATGTTGAGCTCAGTCTGTTTTTCTGATGTGGGAATTCACTACTTGAAGATGGCAGAGTGGTAAGCAGTAGCAAATCAATCTCAAAATCTAAAATCCGGACCCTGGAAAATAACAGCTTGGGGGAAAAAGGAGGAGAAAAGAGGCTCCCCAGGACCCAGGAAGGACCTGAGGGGAAAATTGGAGCCCACAGAGGTGAAGAGACAGACCAGAAGCAGAAAAGGGAGGCGCACTGCACTTTCTCCCGCTCCTGGCTCACAACGAGAAAGGAGGAGCAAACCTAGAGACGCAGTGATGGGCAGTGATGGCCGGTGACTCCAGAGGCCCCCAGGGAGAAGCACACCGGTGCAACAGAGCAGTGGATGCTGGGTGCTACAGCAGCTAGTGCGTGGCTCCAGCCCAAGAGGCTGCTGTGTCCTCTGGAGTGGGTGCTTGGTCAGATGCTATCTCGGTTACTAAGGCACAATACCTGCCACCCAGAATAAAGAAAGGAAAGGTTTGTTTAGCTGAGTCTGTGGAGGTTTCAGTCCATACGCAGCTGGCTCCAAGGCAGGGTGGCACGTGGCAGAAGGCAACAGTTCGTGGTGGCAGAAGACAGCAAAATCAGCAAGAGCAAAAAGGGGAGGAGCAGCAAGCAGCCTCTTTCCTTCCCTTACATTGTGTGCAAGCTACTCACCCAGGGCGGGTGCAGCACTCACACCCATGATCCCAGCACTGGACCGTGGATCAGTCACAAACTCTAGAAGCAACCACGTGACTGCCTGAGGCTTTGGCGGGACATCTAGGCATAAACTGTGACATTCTGCCCCTGGACCCCCCAAAACTCATGCATATCCCTTTAGTGCATCTCCAAAAAGCATGTTAGTCCATCTCCAAGTTGCCAAAGTCCTAACAGATTTAGCATTGCTGAAAAGTCCAAGTCCCAAGTCTCCTCTGAGATTTGAGGCAAACTCCTTGCTATGAGCCCCTGTACAAATGAAAAGAAAGTTACACACTTTCAACATTAAATGGCACAAGATAGACATTTCCACTGCAAAAGTTACAAACGGGGGTACAAAGGAATGGGACTAAAGCAAGTCCCACATCCAGCAGGGCAAATATTAAATCCCGTCTGCACTCCTGCGGCACTTCTGGTGGCTGTAGCTCCCACGGCTTCTCTCTTGGGCCCACTCTGCTCCCCCCTTGCAGCTTTCCTTAGATGATCCACATTCCCAGCTTCCCCAAACTTCTGGGGTCTCCACTGCACTTTAGGGCTCTCACACCTGCACACACTCCCCTCTCAGGAGTACTGCCCGGCCTCCCAGGCCCTCTGAAATTGAGATGGAAGCCTTCTCAACCTCAGAACTCTTGCATTCTGCATGCTCCTAAAACGAGCACCACATAGATGATGCCAAGGTCTGCTGCCAGCTGGAGCAGTAGCCGGGCTTTCTTCTCTCTTGGTTGTAGGGGTTGAGTGCCTGGATCGCTGAGCACTCTGAACCCAATTCTGAGGAGCAAATTCTCTGTACCACTGCCATTCTGGAACCTGGTGTGGCCACTGCCACCATTCTGGAACATGGTGCTCTGCAGCTTTCTCCTCAAAGCAAAGTCTCTTTTGCAGGTTTGAGGCTGCAAAGGATGGAGACTTCCTGCTTCTTGTGATGCCCTCAGGCCATCTTTTATGTTCTCCTGTTCTTTCTCAGCAGTGGAGATCTCTTCAGCTCTATCTTTGAAGTCCACAGCTTTACTGGAACTTTCTGGACAAACTCACAACAATTTACATCACCCTGGTGGGCTCTTTGCTATTCTCAACATAAATTTGGCTAAAAGCCTGCAATAATAGCCTTGCTACCACCCCAACATTCAATTGCCTTGAACTTTCTTCTGCCAGATTAATCAGTCCACCTTCCTTAATCTAAGTTTTAGGCAAAGTCTCTGGACACAAGCAAAAGGCTAAAAAGCTTTCTGCCAAGCCATAACACACATCATCTAGATTCCAACAACCAATGTAGTCCTGCTTCCCAGCAGAAACCTCCTGAACCCTGTTGTTATGGGCAGGATTTCTATCAGCTTTCTGGTCTTCTGAGCTCTAAACAGAATCTCCCATGCAGAACAGCCAAAGACATTCTAACACTTCTCTTTCAGGTGACATCTCTGAACCTTTCCAAACTCTTCCCACAAGATATTCCCAAAGGCTCTTGAACCACATGGTCAGATATAGTCACAGCAGCAACTCCACTCCTGGTACCAAATTCTGTCTTGGTTACTTTTCTCTTGTTGCTGAGACAAAATACTTGATACCCAGAATTAAGGAAGGAAAGGTTTGTTTAGCTCAGAGTTTATGGAGGTTTCAGTCCATATTTGGCTGGCTCCAAGGCAGAGTAGCACATGGCAGAGGGCAACAGTTCATGGCGGCAGAAGACTTCAAAAGCAACAAGACCAAAAAAGAGAGGGGCAGCAGCAGAGAACAAGCCTCTTTCCCTCTCATACTGTGTGCAAACCACCCACCCCAGTGGGAGGTATAGCATTCACACCTATAATCCTAGCATTGGACCATGGATCAATCAAAAACTCTAGAATCCTGCCCAATAACTGCATGAGATTTGATGGGACATCTAGACACAAATCATAACAAACGCCATATTAGGGAGGAGGCAACTGAACCCAGGACCCGGAGCAACTGTGGGTTGGCTTCATCTCAGAGATCCCAGTGTTGAAATCCCAGTGACTGGATGAGGGACAACCATGGAAGACATACAAGGTCGGAGAGATGTGGTCAGGCCAGCAAGAGACACCCAGAGTGTTATGAGATAAATGACTCAGGCTCCAACACCATGATCAGAGACTAGGATCAGCTTGAACTTCTGTGGATTTGAAAATACCAAAACTGGCACCCAGCCCTAGTCCTGCTGTAGAGTTGCTAGGAACATTCAGCACAGATCTGGGCTCTGACCACCTCCTGTAGACACAGGAAGACCAGCAAGAGCAGAGTCCCGCCCTGAATTGGACGCTAGCACAAAAGTGTAGGCCTCAGAAGATAAAAGCAGGCCTACTGTCACAGAAAATTTCTTCTTCTTTTTTTATTTCATTGCCTGTGGGCTTTGCTGCTGTTGCTGTTGTTGTTCATTTGGTTTCTTTGTTTGTTTGTTTTGTTCATGAGTGTGAATGTTATTTTAGTTTAGTTTTGTTCTTGCTTCTGTCTCTTCCTTCTTTCTCTTCTCCTGTCTTCTTCACCAGTTTCCTGAGCCTTGGGTTGCCTTCTTTTGTCCTTCAGCCTTGCTTCTAATCTCTTTCTCTTCTCTTATTTCTCTATTTTTTCCAGTTATCCCTTTTAAATCTTCTCCCTTTGGTTAAAATCACTTTATTGAGTGGGTACTTCCTGTATATAATTTTCAGATTTTGTTATATAAGTCTTGTACCTGTGTTAAAGGCAATAAATTACTGGTTATAGCAGTTTATCATTTTCCAATCTGTGCCTGATGCTATTGTTTTTAGTGATTGTACTACTTTAGTCAAGGCAACTTAGTTGCTCTGATGAATTGATCTTCCTTATATGGCAATACCTAGACTGTCTGGGTGTCATAAACAATCCTCTAGTCCAGTACAAAAGAACTGGGTGGTAGGCCAAACAGGCAGCAACTTTTCATACCTGATAAATTGAAAAGGTATGATCCTGAGACAAACTCAAAGACCAAGAGCCAGCTATGCCTGAAGACAGCTCTGAAAAGTAGTCATTTCTTTTTTTTTTAGAAAAGTAATCATTTCTTAAAGAGGTCTCAATACTAGAAATAAAACTACCTATCACAGCAATTTCCAAACCTCAGCACAGAAAACAAATAAACAACAAATAGAAAATGAGAAAACACTGAACCAAGATGCAATCCATAATGCCAACTCACCCAGATCAAACCAAGGGGGCATTGAGGTGAAAGAAATCAAAAGCCACCCAGCTGAATTTTATGAAATGGTAGCAGCAGAAATAACAAAACAGATCAATAAGCCTTTTGACAAAAACAAAACAGGATAATTGAAGAGAGGATGTCCATAATGAAGGAAATGATTTGTGAATACAGAATAGATACAGATTTTAAAAATAGAGGAGCTTAGCAAAGATATGGAAACCATGAATGCCCAACATAGAGAAGAACTAGAGTCCGTAAAACAGACTCAAATAAAAATCCAGGAAATTAAAAATTCTACTGAAAGTGCACACAGCAGAGTCAACCAATGGGAAGATAGAATATCAGATCTAGAAGACAGGATTGTGACTGGTGATTATTCCATGAAAGACATCTTAAAAATAGCAAGACACCATGAAAAATCAATCCACCAGCTGCTGGATGATGCAAAGAAGACTAACATAAGATTAATTGGAATCAATGAAGAATCAGAAGATTGCACAAAGGACATAGAAAATCTGTTCACAGAAGTAGTAGCAGAAATGTTTCCAAGCACGGAAAAGGAATTTGAGATCTGTACAGGTAAATGGGGCATAAAGAACTCCAAACAGTCATGATCAGGAAAAAAACTACACCAAAGCACACAATAGTCAATATTCCAGAAATTCAATACAAGAATAGAATACTAAAAGCTGTTAGAGAAAAGAAACAAGTCACCATAAAGGAAAACTGATCAAAATCACAAGGAGACTTCTCAACTCAAACCTGTAACTCAAGGAGAGGTTGGAGTGAAGTATTTCAAACCCCACAAAAAAATAACCTCTAACTCAGATTGATGTATCCCACAAAATTATCTTTCAAAATTGATGGAGAAATAAGATACTTCCACAATAAGGAACACCTGAAGAAATTCACGACCACCAAACCAATGCTCCAAAAAGCTCTGAAAGATATTCTAGGAAAAGACAATGAAGACAATAATTCAAAGAGCCCCAGTTGAATGAATCCACCAGGCAGGGCAGGCAGTTAAACAGAAGAGAAAGGAAGGGGATGAACAACAGGAAGATAATATGACAAGGATGAATCAATACTTATCAGTTATGATCATTAATGTGAATGGTCTCCATTCACCAATCAAAAGAAACATATTGACAGAATGGATCAAGAAACAAGAAAGAAAGAAAGAAAGAAAGAAAGAAAGAAAGAAAGAAAGAAAGAAAGAAAGAAAGAAAGAAAGGAAGGAAGGAAGGAAGGAAGGAAGAAAGAAAGAAAGAAAGAAAGAAAGAAACAAGATCCAACAATATGCTGCATACAAGAAACACATTTAAGGGGGAAAAAAAAGAAATCATAGACTGAAAGTCAAAACATATAAAACAGTACTTCATGTGACAGGAACATGGAAAAAGCAAGAGCAGCTATTCTATTTGTAGACAAACTGGATTTCAAAGTAACACTAATCAGAATAGACAAATAATGTCACTACATACTTGTTAAAGGAATAACCCAAGAAGAAAAGACAAAAATCATAAATGTATATGCACTAAACACTGGCACACACAACTATACAAAACAAAGACGAAGAATAAGAAGAATCAGATAAGCACTAATACAGTTCTAACCGGGGACCTCAATACCCTACTCTCTTAAGTAGACAGATCAACTAGACGAAAAAATTGACAAAGAAATATCAGAGCTGAACCAAATCTTTGAACCAATGGACTTAGTAGGTACCTAGAGAGTATTCTACCCAACAATAGAATGTGCATTCTCCTCAGCAGCACATACATCCTTCTTCACAGCAGGACTCACTCCAAAATAGACCACATACTGGCTCGTAAAACATGCTTAAGTAAATGCAAAGGAACTGAAATTATCCCAGGCATAGTATCAGATCATAGTGCAATGAAATTGGAAATCAATGGCAAAAGAAACCACAAAAACTACAAAAATACATGGAAATTAACACTTCTGAACAACCAGTGGGTCACAGGAGAAATTAAAGAAGAAATTCAGCAGTTTCTATGATTAAATGATAATGCCAGTATAGCATAGCAAAACTTATGGGATGCAATGAAAGCAGTCCTACAAGGGAAATCTGTATGCCATACCACTTCGAATGGGTTCAGGACACTGAGGAGCCACAGAAAGACATTCGTGAAACATAACTTCCAGAACTGCTTCAAAGAGTGGCAAGGATGATGGGATGAGCCAGGCGCGGTGGCACACGCCCATGATCCCAGCACTCGGGAGGCTGAGGCAGGAGGATCGTTGTGAATTTGGGACCAGCCTGGGCTCCAAAGTGAGCTCAAGGCCACCCTGAACTGCATAGGGAGACCCTGTCTCAAAAAGACCAAAAAGTAAAAATAAAAAAAGAATGATGGGATAAGTGTATTCAAAGGAAGGGGGAGTATTTAAGGAGGATTAGTGGCAATGTGTTTTTTACTGTATTTTTAAAAATTTAAATATTTATTGTTTTCAGTCACACATTGAATTTGTTCAGTCCTATGACCTTAAATGGAACATACCAAATCATGCACCATCAATTGTAAATTCACCCTTTTTTACTCTCATGTTGAGTGTGTGAGATTAGCTGCAGAAGATCATATTGTACTTGGTGACCGCAGTAGGTACCTTTCTATCACTGAATTTCCTAAATTGAAGCAGAGATTGTATCTTTCCTTTTTTTCAGCAAGAACAAAACAAAAGTAACTGGGAAAGAGTATGGCAAAATAAATTTTTTTGTATAAACATTTAAAAGAAGACAGGGCTGGCCCTGGATCTATGATTCTCCTTCAGGCCCCCGAGTACTGAGATTAAAGGCTTGCAGGACCACATTTGCCTCCCCTGCCTTTTTCATTGTGGATTTGCAGAGTTTTCTGTATACTCCAAGTATTGGCCCTCTGTCAGCTTTATATTGTGCAAACATCTTCTCCCAATCTGCATGTCTTATTCATCCATTAGCTTCACGTGGGCTTCTTGGGAACAGAATCCTTAGGGGTAACATGGTTAAATCCATGCACTAAAAAAAATCTTTTGGGCTGTGGAGATACCTTAGTGGTAGCGTGCTTGGCTAGTGTGTGTGAGGCCCTGGGTTCTATCCTCAGCACCACAAAACAAAGCAAAACAAAAATGTTTTGAGACAGGAGCTCACTATGCAGCCCAGGACAGCTGTGAAGCCGTGAGGAGTGCTGGCTGTGTAGGCATGCACCACCGTGTCCAGCTTGTTTGTACTTCTGACGATTATTTTAGAAATCCCCCCACCCATACCCACAGCATTCCTGAACGGGTCTCTTACTTATTTCGGAGACTTGTTTTCATTGTTAAAGTCCTCGGTGCTTCTGGAATTCACCAGAACAGTGAGTCACCAGTGCAGCTTTACCTTCTGCCACACGGTGCATCGGTTCTCTTGGTCCCTCTTACTAATTCTCCTCTGCCCTCTGGCTGCCAGCGTATCATTTATCGTGCATGGGGCTGGGGATATAGCTCAGTGGAATAAGCGCCTGCCTAGCAGGCGCAGGGTCCTGAGTTCAATCCCCAGTACTGCCAAAAAAAAAAAAAAAGAACAAACACTCTACTTAGGGGGCTGGGGGTATAGCTCAGTGGCATAAGCGCTTGCCTGGCAAGCGCAAGGTCCTGAGTTCGATCCCTGGTACCGAAAAAAAAAAAAACCATAACATTTATCGTGCATGTTATTGTCCTGTGTGCACAAAGGCCTGTTTCTAAGTGGTCTAATTCGTTCCATTTGTTATTTTCCTGTACTTTTCCTTTGTTCTTTGTGGTCGTCTCCGTCCCTGGTGCCGAGTGTCCTCCTCACTCTTCCTCTCACAGCTGACCTCGTTCCTCATGAACTCTTGTTCCCAGTTTACCTTTTAGAATAAGTTTGCTGAATGCCCAAGAAATATCCTTCTGGAGCTTGGAGCTGCACTGACTCAACTTGATTTATGTGGGAGATTTGTCAACGTTACGATGTCTGTTTGTTCACATTTTCCTATGAGTTGTTAAAAGACCCGTCTCTTTCCCTCCAGAAAGGATGTACACTTTGCTTCTAAATCAGCTCCTTGATGTTTCACATTTTCTCTTGTTTTCATGGAGTATCTTATTTTATGAGCAATGAGCGGTGGGGTGGGAACCACTGTTGATTTTGTAAATTGATCTTCGGTTTGGCAACCTTGCTAAATTTGTCTCTAGTCTTTTCCTGTGAGATTCTTATTCTCAAAACTTTAAACACATGCACGGATGAGAGAATAATGCGGTAAACACCTGTTTAGCACACACCTACATGCAACAGCACTAGTATTTTGCTCCATGCACACATACTTGTAATAAAGTCAGACTCATGGCGCTGCAGCCCTAAATATATCAGCCTGTACCACTTGAGAAAACAGAGCTTCTACATACCTACACATCATTATTACAGCTGAGAAAATCAACAAGTCAGTATCGCCTAGTACCCAGCCCATTTCCCACTTTCTCCAGTTGTCCCAGTGTCTTTTATAGCTGCTCTACCTTCCCCCCGACAGTGCTGGGCATCAATCCAGGGACCTCCTGCATCCTCGGCCCTTTTTATATTTTTATTTTTTATTTTAAATTTTATTTTAGAGACAAAAGAATGGAGACATATAAACCAGAATAACACAAAAAACAATAAAGGAAATACAAAGTTATAGAGAAGATAGTAGGGAATTAGCGCTGGATGCTGTATTACATAATGTTATCTTTGTATTTGTCACTCAGTTATACAGATGATGGCTCATTCAATTAATCAATTTTCTCCATCCTCATCTCCATTGTTCTACCACCCCATCAGTCGTCTTCCCTCTGATAATAATGGTACTTTTGGGTTTATTTACTCCCTCGGCCTTTCACACTGGGGAGAGACATGGCTGCTTCAAATTATGCTGTAACAAACATGTGTGCATACAAATTGCTATGACAGGAGGTGGAAAAGCACCCATCCTCAAAGATGGTAGATAGGCAGGGAACCAGGTTCCCTATGGTCAAGCCCTCATTGACAAGCCCTCAAGGCCATCAGGGATCCAGTTGAGTCTGCAGGGTTACCCCGTGAATTGCCAGGCTCTGCCTCGATGCAGCGTGCCCAGAGGCCCGGTCGAGTCCTCAGGGTTGCCCCTGAGGACCTCCGGGCTTCACCCTGTCAAGGTGCTCCTGGGAGCCCAGTTGAGTCTAAGGGGTCGCCCCCTCCCCTGAGGATTGCTGGGTTCTACCCCATTGCTGCACTCCCGGAGGCCCAGGGCAGGACCTTAGGATTTTCATGTAGCCTAGAGGGAGCCCCCTTCTCCCCTCAGGCTGCTGAGCTCCCTGTCAAGGGCCCTGGGGCCCCCTCATAGGCCACTAGTGTCTCCCTGCAGGCTGCCTATGACTCTTTGGAGGCTGTCCCCACGCAACTAGAGTACCAGGTCTGCACCCTAGTTCCAGGTCTTCACTTCCTCCCACCTCTCGATCTCCAGTGTTGCCACCCTCCGGCCCTTACAGCTAGGCATTGGGCACGCTTATGATGCTGGGTACAAGTGGCGTGAGGTCTCCCCCACCTGTGCTCACTGAGGTAGTCCAGGGTGTGTGCTAAGTTTAGTCATTAGTTCTAGGAGAGAATTGGAGGATTTTCTCATGTCTTCTGTGTAGAGTATGTTGTTGTCTCTTGGACTCCAGGACTGCTGCTTTTCATGTAATTTGTCGCTATGGGTTCATACAAGGTTCATATATGCAAGCAGTATGAAGTCCCTCCTGGTGATCATATTAGTAGTTTAGGGTGAGTCCTGAAACCCATGGACTCATCCCGTTGCTATCGGGAACACATGTTGAGCACATGGGTTACCAAGACGCAAGGTGCTCAGAGAGGAAGTTCAGAGTGGGAGCTGACTCAACTCGCGCTTCCTCCTTGGTGTTGGAGTGACAAGGCCGTGGGGCCATGTGATCCACCTCCATCTGCAGCTCTGTTATAGCTGTGCTCCAGGTCCCATTGTTTTTTGGCTGGATCCCTGGGAATTGCTGTGGCCCTGGGGTCACTGCTGCTGCTCTCTGCGGCTCTCTGTTGGTAGTTGCTCACCCAGTGGAGAGGTAGGAGGCCACAGCCTTGGGGCGGGTGTAGAGCTGGGTGTGGTGGGATATGTACTGGTTGCTTTGACTCCACCTTCCTCAGGGTGCTGATTAGAAAGGTTGCTGCAGAGTGGGCGTGCTGCTTTAGTGGCTGTTGTAACTTTTCATCGTCACACTGGGTTCCACAACACCTCCCGACCGCCGCTGCCTCTTTTCTGGGCTGCGCCTTCTGCGCTCCAGCTTCGGCCCGGCTCTCGGAACTCTGCTCTGCCCTGGCTGAGTCAGGAGGCTCCCTCGGGCACGGGCCTCCAGAGCTGAAGCTGGGAGTGCCAGAACGAGGGAGTGGGCCGAGGGTGTGTGTGGAGCGGCGACTCCCCCCTCCTCTGCCTCCGCTTCTAACTTCACCATGGTGGCCCTCTGAGTTTTTCCTCCAGGAGAGGTCTTGTTTGCTCTTTTTGAGGGCTTCGATTCTCTTTTCAGATCCTTCCCCTGGACCCACTTCTCTCCTTCTTGTCTTTCTCATGTTGCTATATTTCAGTGTCTGGGTGGCGATCCTCCAGGAGGACCTTTCTCTGCTGCTTACCTGGTCACCATCTTCCCAGAAGTCCTTTTTCATATTTTTGATACAGGGTTTTCCTAAGTTGCCCAGGCTGGCCTTGAGCTTGCAATCTTCCTGCTTCAGCCTCCTAAGTAGCTGAGATTACAGGTATGTACCACTGTGCCCGGCTTATACCTTTATTTGTTGCTGTTGTTGAGTTTGGTTTGTTTGTTTTTAACTGGATCCATTCAAAGTTCATGTACTGCACCTGATTGTTGGGACTCTTCACCCCCTTAACACTCTCCATGTGAACTTTTATTTTCAGTTACAAGTGTCTAGGTCAGGCTTGCTTTCTTGTCGGCCCCATGGTTTGGATTTTATGGCTGTCTCCACATGATAACATGTATTTGCTCTGTCCTCAGTAGGTCCTGTGGCAGCAATGAGAACTGAATATAAAGGCTGGTTAAATCCCAGCAGCACGTTTTTGGCATAACTACTGAGTGAATGACGTGGACTCCATTCCGCACCACATCAGGAGGTCTGTACTGCCAGGTTACTTCATGATTAGCTGAGCTAAATGTGATCGCTTGGTTAAAGCTATAAATTTTCCTCTAAATACTGTTTTAATTTTATCTCTCTGGGCATGGTAGCACATGCCTGTAATCCCAGCACTGGGGAAGCTGAGGCAGGAGGATTGCTGTGAGTTCAAGACCAGCCTGGGCTACATAATGAGTTCAAGCCCAGGCTGAACTGCATAGTGAGACCCCATCTCAAAAAATAATTATTTCATGAATTTTTATTTGTAATGTTTTCACTGCTTATGTTAAAGTCATTTTAAACTTTCTCATTATTTTCTATTTAATTCTAGAATCATTTGAAAGTATTTTTTAGTTTATACTCAGGAATTTTTAAAGTTACCCAACCCAGTTTATTTGCTCTATGGTCTGAGAACTGCTTCATTTTATAACTATTTCCAATTTGAGGATGTAAATTCTCTGTAAATTTATACACATAAACTCATTAATCATAGTGATTAAATATGCTATCTGTTTATTTAGTATACCTAAAGTACCAGTTCTGGGAAGAGACTGTTAAAAATCTGTCTGTTACAGACTTCCTCCACATACTGCATGATCACACTGTACCCTGTAATTATGTACAGTTATTTTGGGTTGATTTAAAATTTTTGAGGGCAGGCGTGGTGGCACATGCCTGCAATTCCAACACTCAGGAGGCTGAGGCAGGAGGAGCATTGCAAGTTTGAGCTCAACCTGGGCTACATAGTGAGCACAAGGCCAGCCTGAACTACATAGCAAGACCCTGTCTCAGAAAGATCAATAAATAAATAAATAAATAATTTTTTTAAAAGTAGAGCATTCTTTTTCATTCTTGGGGATGTTACTCCTAGTTTATTATAACATATTTCTTTGAAAATAAGATCTAACTGGAAAATAAGTCCTACTGTGATTTTCAGGATGTCTGTAACACAAGCTCTGCAGCAAAAAAAAGCCCCAGCTAAGACCATCAGCCAGATGGAGGCACTTAGTGTGTCTGGTACAACACATGACAGATACATTAAATTATGAAATAATAATATTAATATGTAATTAAATATAAATAGTATTGACAGTAATACTTTTTTTTTGTCTTTTTGAGACAGGGTCTCATTATGCAGTTCAGGCTGGCCTTGAGCTCACTTTGTAGCCCAGGCTGGTCTCAAACTCAGAACAATCCTCCCGCCTCAGCCTCCCCAGTGCTGGGATTACAGGCATGTGCCACCATTCCTGGCAACAGTAATACTTTTTAAAAAGATAATATAACTTATAATTAAGTGTTTGTAAATACCCAAACAGGTATCTTTAGAAGAGAGGTAAATATCTATGTAAACCAATAAATTCAAGACTTATTGCTAAAGAACCAAAAAAGTACAGGCATAAGCATGACTCACCAGGGACATAGCTCAGTGGCATAAACACCTGCCTGGCAAGTGCAAGGTCCTGAGTTCAATTCCCGGTACCAAAACAAACAAACAACAAAGCATGACTGATGTGCACACTTGGTAATGAATGGACGTGGTTATTCTAGTGTCAATCTGCACAACTTAGCACTTTGTGTATTGTAACAATGTGCTACAAGCGAGCTGAGTGAACAAAAATGCTTGTTTCAGGAGAGCTCTCTTGCTGGACCTGAGAGACAGGGACCAGTGACTCTACAGGACATGGAGTCCCAGGAAATTCAGGCTGGAATTCAGGGTTTGGAGAATTATGATGCAGAAGAAGACGACATGACTATATTTGCATAAATGTAGATTTTTGTACATGAATAAAAGTAGATGGTTGTACATGAAAAAGTAAGCCATTCCCTCAAAATAAGCCCTATTGCATCTTTTGGAGCAAAAATCAATGTTAGACCAGGTCTTATTTTGGTGGGAATGTGAGAGTCCAGCTTGTGTGCATTTACCCCTTTTAATTTTGTTCATCAAAAGCTCATCTTCACACCTCCACTGGACCCCACTCACTTTCATGTCCAGACTCATCCCTGTCATTTCGGCCACGTAGACCAGGGCCCCACCTGCACCGGGCTGCAAAGAGGAGATGACCCGCAGGCCAGTGAGCAAACTTCATCTGCACCACTCCCCCCAGACTGAGCTCCGCCTGCTGTAGGTCGCTGCTGCCATTAGAGTCTTCTGGGAGCGGGAGTCCTGCTGTGAGCTGCACGTGTGAGGGACCTAGACTTACAGTGCTGCACGAGACTCTAATACCTGATGAGCTGAGGTGGAGCTGAGGCAGCGATGCCAGCTTCGGGGAGTGGCTGCAAATGCAGGTTAACAGTAGCAGAAAGGTTCAGACAGAGACCATAACAAATCAACTGCTTGCAGACTTATATTAAAACCCTACCTGTGAATGAAAATTAAGCTGCACCTTGTGCACCTAGTAGCAACTGAGTTGATGTATTCATTTGTACAGCTGTGCCTGGCAGCACCTTTAAGTCAGAACCCAGCACTTATTTTACAGGCACAGAGCCTGCCCAGTATTTCATTTACCGCTTCTAGCCATGTGTCTCCCCAACACTGTGCACTTGTCCCAGTCAGTTTTGTTCCCCAAAAAACCCTGCTTTAGAATTCTACTTAAATTATGGGTTCACTGCTACAGGTGATTCATATTGTCCAGCCTGCTTTGTACGCGTGGCTACCAGCTATCCAACAAAGCCATGAAACATTCAAAATTGTTTTCCACATAGAGATCAAGCACTCTGTATTAAAAGACAAGTCTTTGGAGTTTTTCAAAAGAAAATAAAAGCATGAACATGAACAGAAGCAGTTACCAAAAGCCGCCATATCATCAGATGTGTCTGCATTATGAGAGCCATTCTTGGTGGCTACTCACATTGCTAAAGCTTTACTATTGTTGAAGAGCTGACCCTGCCAGATGCTAAGGGCATTTATCCTGCTTTGGGGGAGGCTGCAGTTCAAAAGCTGGTGTGTGCTCCTCTTTTAACGAGCACCATCACTAGACGAGTTGGTGAAATAGCAGAGGATACTGAGGCACCATTGCTGGAGAGGATTCATGAGTCACCATGGTGACAATTCAGGTGGATGAGTTTACCAGTGTCGACAACAAGGCAACAATGCTTGTCTTTCTGCAATACAGTTCTCAAGATGATGTGCCTTAGGGTATGTGATGTGCGCTTCAGTTGTCAACCAACAGCACAGCTGCAGAACTGTTCAAGTCTTTGATGAATGCACATCAGGAGAGCGGAACTGGATGTTCTGTCAGCAGAAGCATGGGTGGAGCTGCGGCCCTAACTGAAGGCTTCCTGTTTTCTGCACATGAGTCTGTACACTGGATCATTCACAGACAAATGCTGGCAAGCCACAAAATCTCACCTGCTTAACATTTTATAGGATGTGGTTAAAATTATCAACCACATTAGAGCGCTTGCCCTTAACTCACATCTGTTTATGCAGCTCTGTGAGGAGACAGACACAGAGCTCACCGGTTTTCTCCTATACACAGAAATGAGATGGCTTTCTAAGGGTAGATCACTGGCCGGAGCTTTTAAGTTATGGGAGCTGCTCCAGAGGTTTCTTCTGGAAACCCAGTAACCACTGGCAGCACATTTCCGTGACAGAGAATGGGTCCCAAAACTTGCTCATTTGTGTGACATATCCAGCCTGCTGAATGAATTCAACTTGTCACTTCAGACAAGAACAACGACTATGTCCAAGTTGGCAGATAAAGTGTAGACATTGAAAGCCATGTTGGAATTATGGGGGTGACAAGTGAACACTGGGATTTTTGATATGTTTCTAACATTAGTGGAGGTTTTGAAAGAGGCTGAACCAGGCTCCCAGCTGGTGTATGATCTCAGCTTTCAAAAGAGTTTGAGCACTGCTTCCCATCACAAAAGAGCCCCAAACTTGGAAGGTCTGGACCTGTGACCCATTTGTTAAAAAAAAAAAAAAAAACAGGTGAAAGGACTTTGTCCGTACTAGAAAAGGATCAACAACTGGAGATGACAAATGGCGGTGGCCTTAGCAGATGTTTCGGAGAACTTCAAATCTTCCTATATTGCATATTAAAGTGAAGGCACAGTATCCTGATGCCGCCACAGGAGCACTGAAAAGCCTGCTTCCGTTTCCACCCTCCCATCTTTGTGAAGCAGGGATTTGCCAGCACCCACAATGGGGTTACAGAGTAGACAGGCCTTACGCACACAAGTCAGACACCACTGTCTCCCGTGACCCTGAGACGGGACTGTCCACTTGCAGGAATTCAAGCTGAGGGCTCCCACTGGGTCTGAATTATGCTCAGTTGTATAATTATTCCCTTCTATATCATAAGGTAATAATAATAGAGATAAAGTGCACAATAAACACAATGTACTTGAATCATCCCCAAACCATCCCTGCTTCCCATCTGTGGAAAAACTATCTTCAACAGAAACAGCCCCTACTGCCGAAGAAGTTGGGGGCTGCTGACCCGGATGTAGTTGGGGCTCATTTCTCTCTTTACTTACTTAGAATTCCGCCCGCCTTTGGAGCGCCGCAGCCCCTTCGTTCTCGTATCTCTCCGTGTTCTCTGGGGTTTAAGTCTTTTCTCACCAACGTACTTCCTTCACAATCCCTCGGAGAGAATCATTAGGTGATGGATATTCTGAGGCCCTGGAAGCTTGAGAGTATCTTTATTTTAATTCTGTGCTAAAATCAAAATTTTGCTGAAAGAAAAGAAAACTTCTAGTCCATAAGTGCTCTCCTTGAATCCAGCATTGTTATTGGGGAAACTAAGGTCCTTGCTCCTGTGGGCTGTGTGGAGCGGGGTCTCTGTTTGCTTTCTTACTTGTCTTCCTTTTCTGGAAGCTTTTAGAATGTCTTGATTCTCATTTGAGTACCTTTTTCTAAGCCGCTCTCCAGTGTTACTGCTTTTCTCCTTATCCATCTTCTCGGTATCCTGTCTCTAATTCTGGGAATTCTAGGCATTTGTTTTTCAGTTTTGTTTCATTCGTGAATTTAAAAAAAACCTTGGGGTCGAACTCAGGGCCTCATGCATACTAGGCATGCACTTTACCGCTGAACGACACCTTCAGAGCCCGGGAGTTCATTGAGTTATTATGTTTTGGATATTTACTTCCAGATTTTCAGCCCTCTCTTCTGGGACTCCCACTCGGAGACATAGCTACCTTCCCGACCTATGAACTTGAGTCTCGTGCTTCTTATCTCCTTATCCCTTCCCGACACATTCTGGGCAGACTTGCGGTCACACCTTCCAGCCTGGGGGTTTATTCTTAGTCTGAACCTGTTTCCCAGCCCGCTTTCACATTGAATTTTGTGTTTCTTTTATACTTGGTAACTTCTTTACATGTATCGTTCCTACTCCAAATATGTAATGATCTCCATTTTCTCTTAGAGGATTTTTACTATGATTATTTCAAATTTTTGTTCTCACTAGTCCAGTAATTCTCTTCCTCTCATTTTTTCTCTTCCTCATTTTTTTAGAATTTCTTTCACAGGGATCACATGGCCCGGTGCCTTATTTTCTGTTATGAGCTCATGCTCCCAGGGTGTCACTCCTTCGTCTGACGGTGTGCATCTGGGGAGGGAGCCACTTTCTGGGGTCTCTTCCACAGTGCTGGGGATCGGCCCAGGGCCACACAGGCCAGGCGAGGGTTGGACCACTGAGCTCCCCCTGCTGCCACCACCCTGGCCGTCTCCTCCCAGTCTGCTTAGGCAGCAGAGTAAAGCAGCTCTGAAAGCTGCGGTCAGAAGCAGTTAGACATACAAAGAAGCCAGAGCGCCCCCGCCCTCTCCTTCTCTACTCACGAAGATCTGAGCTTGACGTCCAACAGATGCTCTGGGTGCGATACGCTGCCCAAGACAATGGGCCACCCGACCTTGCATCTGAACCTCCAGACGTGTGAGCTAAACAAACCCTAAACCTTACTTTCTTCACAGGCACCCTGCCTGTGGTATTGCAGTGCAGTATCACAGAGCTAATATACCAAACTGTGCCATCTCCCCTGAGAACTGCCTATTCTGGAACACTTACAGAAGAATTAGGGAAATGTTCCTTTCTCAACGTACTTTATTGCCACCCGTTAAAATTCTGACTAGAGGCATTTTCATGTCTATCATGTGACTCAGGCCCCTCAGAATTGCACACGCACAGTGCTCAGGAGCACATGCAGACACACATCGAGCCAGCCTCCCACCACCTATTGGCGTCTTGACACCTGGTCTGCTTCGGAGACCCAGCCAAGTGGACATGAGCTGGCTGAACAGGCTGCTCCACTCAGGCATCTGAAGTTGGGTCACCAAGAGAATAGTGTGTCATTGTTTCCTGGGAGAAAATGCCAGCCAGGCCTGGTGGTGCAAACCTGTAATTCAAGCTACCCAGGAGGCTGAGGCAGGAACATCACAAGTTTGAGGCTAGTCTGGGCAACATAGTGAGACCTTGTCTCAGAATAAAAATTAAAAAGGTTGGGGATGTAGCTCAGGGGCAGAGTTTTGTTACGGTTTATGTCTAGATGTGCCCCCAAAGCCTCATATAGCCAGGGCGGAGGCTTTGCAGAGGCGGCTGAGTCTAGAGTTTGTGACTGGTTCATTGTCTAGTGCTGGGATCGGGGTGAGAGTGCTACTCCCACCCCAGGGGGGCGGCTGCACACAATAGAAGGGGAAAGAGCTTGCTCCTTCCTCCGCTCTTGCTGCTCCTGTTGTCCTTGAAGCCATGAACTGTGTCCCCTGTGCCCCGTTACCCCGCCTGGGAGCCAGCCGAGTGTGGACTGAAACCTCCACACACTGCGTGCTGAATAAACCTTTCCCTCCTTAACTCTGGGTGTCGGGTATCTTGTCCCAGCAATGAGAAAAGACAAGTGTTTACCCAGCGTGTATAAGGCCCTAGGTTCAGTCTTCAGTAAAAGAAAGGAAGAAAAAAAGGAAAAGAAAGGGAAGGGAAGGGGCAAGGGGGAGAGAGAGAGAGGAAAAGCCTAGCTGTGGCTGGGGCAACCGTTCCGGACGTGTGTCAGAGTTCCCTATTTGCACGGAATGCAGTTTAAACTGAACTGAGTGGCTGAAAAGGAATGTGCCGGAAAGAGTCTCAGAAAGCTGCAGAGCAGGTGAGGAAGGAGGAACAGGGAACGGCCTGCACCAGAACACCGCGGGTTCAGGCCTCCACTGCAGCCGCCCTCTCCGGTGTCCTCCTGAGCCTGTCTCTGCTCCTTCGCTCCGGTGCTGTTGCATTCCAGCCCAGGTTCCTGTGCCGGTTCCTCGGACATCCTGCTGACCCTTCCTGTCCACGCTCTCCTGGGGACAGTCCTGTCCCCTCTGTCTCTGTTGGAATGCTCTGTATTTGTCTGGGCTTATCAGCCACTTGCTGTTCTGGAGGAGAGAGAGAACAAACTTGGAAATTGAATTGAGTGACGTGTTCTGGTTTCCTCCCAGGAGTCAACCCCGTCAGCTGGGCTGGTCTGAGTACGTTCTGCTTCTGTGGTCTGTCATTCCCCTGCTGGGAACTTTGCTCCCACACAGAGGGGTCACAAATTCTAAGGGGATCCAGAGAAGGTCTGTCGGCACCTCCTGCCTCCCCAAGTCCCACCCTCTCCCCTGCAGGACAACTTGTCCTCTCGCTCTCTGGCTCCAGGCTGGGCTTTCCCTCACCCTAAACCGGTTCTCCTATGCCAGGCAGGGTGCTGCACCCCTGTAATCCCAGCACTGGAAAGGCTGAGGCAGGAGGATCATTGTGAGGTCAAGACCAGCCTGGGCTACAAAGTGAGCTCAAGGCCAGCGTGCACTCTACAGGGAGACCCTGTCTCGAAAGACCCAAAAAAAAAAAAAAAAAAAAGAAAAGGCTTCTTCGGCAGAGTGGGGTGTCACTGAGATCTCCTGAGCGGAGAAGCCCATGCCCTTTGTCCCCATCTCTCCTGCTTGGGCAGCCCACGACCCAGGCTGGCAGAAGTGACTCTACCCCTCCTGCTTCCTGCCCATCCCAGTCCTGCTGCTCCCCTTTGTGGCCTGAATCCCCGCCCCTACTTTTAGGCCCTGTCATCAGGTTTAATCCAGCCTTCGGAGCCCCCCTGCCTCCCTGTGGGGTAGATGTCTCATCACATGGGAAAGTGCAGTTTGAGTAGCTGGGAGGAAGTGTGTCAGAAAGTTTGTCAGAGTGGAGCGAGACTCGCCAAAACCCAGGTCAGAAGGGCTGCTGTCAGCATGCCTGCCATGGGAACCTGAGCTGCGCTGGGGCTGGGACGAGGCAGGATGTACCAGGTAAAGTCAGGAAATGGTATGGGGAGGGCTGGGCAGAGCTCTGGGCCTCGTGCACTGAGGAAGAGGGCTCCGGGGGCTGGGAACGGGGCTTCCTTGTCACTGGGCTGCCAGACTGAAGCAGATAGAGCCTCAGGACAGCCAGACTCTTCCAGAGCAGGGCAGGGCCCTCCAGCCTGGCCACAGGTGGTTGGGAGGGTGCCATGGGAGAGGAGAGAGGGTTTCCTCCAGCCTGAGGTCAGGCACCTCCAAGGGCGAGGAGTCAGTTCAGAACAGAGCTTCTGGCTGGAAAGGAGGGGCAGGAAGCAGCCCGCAACAGGGAGCAGCCGAACAAGCCCCAGAGGTGGCCCTGCCAGAGGTGCAGGCCTCCCAGTCTCCAAGCAGTGCCTTCCCTCCCTTGTCCCTGGTCAGTCTGCAGCCTTAGCCCTCCAACCCTCTGTCTGCCCGTGGTGCACGATCTTAGGTCACAGTCAAGACTGAGTCTGCCTTCCCACTGGGCCCTCCTCCCTGTCATCTGCCTTGACCCACACTGCAGGACCTGTCCCTCACCCCCCCGCTGGTGAGCTCAGGACCTGCCAAGTTGGGCCAGCCTTGCCCAAGCCAGCCAGGATGGAACTTTCCTGTCTCAGCAAGCTGAGGCATCCCAGGTGTCTGTTAGAGCCACTTTGAAGGCTTTTGGGAAGCAGGTGCGAGGGGTAGAGTGTAAACAAGTGTGTCATCTGGGCCACCCACCTCAGGACAGGGGTCCGGTCCTGCCCGCGGTCCTGCCCACTCATCGCTGGGTAACTGCCCCTGGCTGGCTCCCAGTGTGGACACCATCCTGGGGCTCCAGCCCCCCAGGCCCTCTGCCCAGTGTCATCCCTTGCCTAAGCCACCTCCTGACTCACATGCTCCAAGGCTGCATGAGTGCTGGCCCAGGCCCACTCTGACAGACTGCTTCATGCCCTCCTCAGCACCCACAGCCAGGGACTAATGTGATCAGCTCAGAGGCAAAAAGCGAGGCCTACAAGGGTAAGAGCTCTGTTCAAGGTCACACAGACTGCGTGGGGCCTGCAGTCCCACTTCCAGATACCGTGAGGTTGGGTAGAAAAAATATAGGTAGAAAAGAGACAAAGAGTGGCCCTGAATCAGGCCACAGTTTTCTGAGGCTGCTGGTTTCAAGCAGGAGCCTAAAGTGGTATCTTTCTACGGTCTGTCGGCCATTTCAGAACTTTAGAAATGTAATGGTCAATTCATTAGAAAGAAACAAATAACTAAATAAATTTTACTAGAGGACTTCAAGATGGCGACCAGGTAGGCAGCAGAGAGAGAACCTCCCGGAGGAATGCCACTCAGACAAAGGAATATAGGAATATAGCGACATGTGAAGGACAGAAGGGAAAGAGCTTCAGCTTTGGAGACCCACACTCATGGAAGCCTCCTAACTCGACCAGGTGAGAGCAGAGTTCCAAGAGCTGGTCCAGGGCCGGAGAGGGGAGGGCGCAGCCAGGAAAAGAGGCAGTGGCGGTCGGGAGCAATTGTTGAACCCAGTGTGAGGATGAGAAGTTACGACAGCCACTGGGGCAGAGTCCCCACCCTGCGGCAACCTTCCTAATCAGCGCCTGGAGAGAATCAATGCAACTAGTACACAGCCCACCACGCCCGGCTCTGCACCTGCCTCGAGGCGGTGGCCCCCTGCCTCTCAGCTGGGTGAGCAGCTACCAGAGCAGAGAGCAGCGGGGAACCTCGGCGGTGAGCCACAGCGGCTCCCAGAGATCTGGCTGAGGAGCGGATGGCTCCAGCACCCCAACGGGAGGGAGATGCAGATGGAGGCGGATCCCGTGGCTCCACGCCCTTCTCACTCCAACATCAAGCAGGAGGCATGAGCTGGGTTGCCAGGACTCAGCTCCTGCCCTGAACTCTCTCTGGGAGCACCTTGAGTCTTGGAGGCTTGAGCAAGCACCGCCTGTTTCTGGCAACAATGCGACGAATCCACGGTCTTCAGGACTCACCTCAAACTATTAATGTGAGCACGAAGAGGGTCTCCTTACACCTTGCATATGTGGACCTTGCATGAACCCATAGCAACAAATTGGATGAGGGACAGCAGACCGGGAGTCTGAAAAACAACAACATACTCTATACAGCAGACCCGAGAAAATCCTCCAACTCTATTCTAGAACTAATCTTTAAACTCAGTTCATACCCTGGACTAACACAGTGAGAATGGGCCGGGGAGATTTCAACCCCTTGTGCCAAGCATCATAAGTTCGTCCAGTGCCCAGCTGCAAGGGTGGGGAACAGTAGTACTGGAGATCAGAAGGAGGGAGGAGGAGAAGAAAGGGCCTCCGGCATCAAGGCAACGGGACAGAGCTGAACGGGTCACTGAGGGCACCCTGATGGGGGCGCATGCCCCGCGGCTGCTCTGCTGTGGGCCCCGTGGCTGCTCCACTGTGGGCCCTGCGGCTACTCTGCTGTGGGCCCCGTGGCTGCTCCACTGAGGCCCCTGTGGCTGCTCCACTGTGGGCCCCGCTGAGGGTGCCCCACCGACTGGACCCGCCCCCACCCATAGCACGGCGATAGGGGGGAGCCGGGCAGTGCGCTGTGAGCATAGGTGCTTTCTCACCTCCAACCATGGCAGCTTGTATACACCCATGTATGTTATAGTATAGTCTGAGGCAGCTATATCTCTTCCCAAGGCGAGAGTCCAGGGGTATAGATAAACCCAGGAGTACAGTTATTATCACAGGGAAGATAACTGACTGAGTGGTAGGGCAACGCAGATGAGGGAGGAGAAAAACTGAATGATCAATTGGGCCATCATCTGTGTAACTGACTAACAAAGGTGAAGGTGACATTATGTAGGACAGCATCCAGAGCTAATTCCCTTCTATGTTCTCTATAATTCTGTATTTCCTCAATCGTTTTTGTATTAACAGAAGTGAAGATAACTTTATATTATACAGCATCCAGGGCTAATTCCCTACTATCTTCTCTATAATTTGATATTTCCTTTAATGTTTATGTGATAACTGATGTGAGGATAACGTTGTGTAATACAACATCCAGTGCTAATTCCCTACTATATTCTGTATAACTTTGTATTTTCTGTATTGTTTATGGCTTTTCTGGTTCCTATGTCTCCATTCTTTTGTCTTTAAAAAAATTTAAAAAAAAAGAAGGGAGACAAAGAAAACTGTAACTTAAAAATTGTGCTTTTAAGAAAAACTGCAGGTACGGGATGCAGTTACCTAAGGTTGCACTGCCTTGGTCTGCAACAGTTCCTAACAAGCCTGCTTTTCATCCTCAAGGAAGCTGCACCGCTGAGGGGAAGCGTCTCTGTAACTCAGGCACAGGCAGAGGGCCTGCCGTCCAGCCGACGGGCTGTGGGCCCACGTGTCAAACAGCAGACTTGTGGGCACATTATAACAGAAGTTGGAAGTCAGTCCGTAGCCTGTGAGTGTGCTCACACTTCCTGTCACACAGCGAGCCTGGACTGTCTAGGCCCAGGTGTTCCCCATTAAGAATGTGTGGTCAAGCTGACTGTGTCCAGCTTATGTTTAAAAATACACAGCGATTCCAACTTGTTTCAAGGGCTTCAAGGTGATGCTGAGGAAAGACTGGCTAAGTCATGGGCGCTTTCGACACTACCTCCGCTTCTCAGACCCCTCCCTCCCAGAATGTTCCTGTACAAACCTGCCTGGCCATATGTGACACAATTCTTGTATTCCAGGTAACCAATCATGTAATAACCTGATATCAACTTTGTACTTCCCGCTGGAAACCCTATTTAAACTGAACTCAAGCCGGGCGTGGTGGCATACACCTGTAATCTCAGCACCCGGGAGGCTGAGGCAGGAAGACTGTTGCGAGGTTGAGACCAGTCTGGGCTACAAAGTGAGCTCAAGGTCAGCCTGAACTGCATAGCAAGACCTTGTCTTTAAAAAAATTAAAATTAAAATTAAAAAATAAACTGAACTCAAACCTGACTCTGGGCTGGTGATTTGAACCTCTGGATTCCCCCACCTGCTAGTGTAATAAAAGTTGCTGTCTAATCCCTCAGTGCAAAGTCTTCCACTGGGATTGATATTGGTTTTTCTGCCACAAGGAGGAGGCACACACTCCCAGATGGTCCACCTTGAAGATACCCCAAGAGTTCGGAGACCCCGACTTCACACCATTCTGTGCCTCTCACTGGCACCTTCTGCAGTTCTGTTCTGTTCTGTGACATAAGTGAGTGAACCTACAGCTACCCCTGGGTGGGGTGCAGAGTCCTCTGTCTCCTCCTCGGACCCCAGCTGGTGATATCCTGACTCCAGCCAGTGCTTCTCATTTGCCCAGCCAACATCAGCCTCAAGCCGAAGAGGAGAGATCCTCTGTGTGCGCGCGTGCGTGCGTGCGTGCGTGCATGCGTGCGTGTGTGTGTGTGTGTGCGTGTGTGCTGGGGGAGGGGCTGGACAATCAAAGTGAATTTTTTTTATATGGTGCTGTGGATCAAACTGAGGGTGCTGGGCTCAATGGGCAAGCACTCTACCACTAAGCCATGCCCTCACTGCTTGCTGTGACTTTGTTTTGTTTTGTTTTTTGAGACAGGTTCTCACTATGCGGTTCAGGTTGGCCTTGAGCTGACCGTGCCTCGGCATGGTGCATATACTCACCGTGGAGCAGCCCTTAGGAAAGGCCCAAACTGAGTTTGATCTTGAAGAGGTGCCAGACAGCCAGACTCTCCAGAGAGGCTCGTGTTATGAGAACAACAATGATCAAGAAGAACTTTTCCAGGTTAAAATGAAAGAGATCCAGTGACCAATCCCAATATCAAATCCAGGAGTGGAATCCTGGCGAGGAGAAAACAAAATGCTCCAAAAGGCAGCTTTGACACAATGGGTAAAACCCAGTGGGTGGATTGTTTATCAGGTAATAATGTATTGGTGACATTCCCTTAATTTGATTACTGCCCTAAGCACATGAAAACATATGCACCTGCTCTCAAGAGGGACAGGATGGAGCGAGCCAGACTGTCTGAAACAGCTGCAGACAGCTTGTGCACAAAGATCTAACGTCATCACAGCTCTGTGTGTGCACGTGTTCACATACGTGAGACAGTAAGGAGGGCAGAATTAAAGCAAAGGTGGGAAAATGTTAGTTATCCATGAAAAGGAATTCAGGAGTCTTTTAGCTTTTCTAAATTTTTTTCAAAATAAACAGCTGTACAAAAGGAATTACTGAGTTAACATATGTATGTGTCCCTCCGAGCACTCAGGTGGCCTGAGGGGGTGGCAGCTCCTCTCTTTTCGAGACGGTGTGCCCATGGGCAGACAGCCAGGCTGCCCCGGGGGACAGGGACAGGGTTCTTCCCCAGCCTCTGTTTCCACTGTGGGGCTCAAACTTTAGCCTCCTGGCCACTCCAGACTCTTCCTGACCAGAACCAAGGAGTAGGGACTAGACAGCGAGGTAGGCAGGTCCAGGTGATTGCCTCCCCTCTGTCCTCACACCGAGGATGGTGTGTTCTGAAAGCTGGACGGATCTGGCCTCGAGCATAAGTGGTTTGTGTGAAGGCCTCTGTGAACAGCTGTGGTCCTGAGCAGCAGGAGTGCTCCTCCAGTGCCACGGGCCTGGCTGGTGCCCGGCTCCTAGCAGCAGGGGAAGTGCTACACAGAGCCCCTGGGCGGCACTGGGCTGGAAGAGCCACCCACTTGTCAACACGCTGCAGGAGAAGTGTGAAAATGAAAGTCTGAAGCTGTCTGAAGAGACTTGTTGGAGAGGCCGCAGGGCCGCAAGGTAATCCTGGTGTCTCCCCATGTCTCTGCTTTGAAGGCAGGGCCCACTCTGAGGCCTCAGACCTTGAATGTCCTACTTTTGTTACTATTTGACAGGAATGACAGATTCAACCCAGAGAAGGCCTTATAATTGCTACTAGAATGCTACTTTGTTTTTTGAGACAAGGTCTCACTACGTAGGAGCTATGTGTGCTCAGCCTTCTGAGTGCAGGGATCACAGGTGCACCACCCCAGGCAGCTAGAAGCACTACTCCCAAGACATGCTGTGGAACAAACACCAGTTCGGCTTGGACTCTGCAGGCCCCAGGCCTGGGCCAATTGGGCCGCACCACGAGCGCACTGATCATTTCCACAAACTGCCTGCCCTGGCCCAGCGGTCACCTCAGGGTGCAGAGCCAACACATCAAGGGAGAGTTCCAGGCCCAGACTCTGCGCTGCTTGAGGAGTCCTCCCCCAGGGTGCAGAGGGGAGCTGCTGACCCTGGGCAGCATGACTCACGCAAGAGGCTACGGTTTGGGGGAAACAAAGGCATGATGGAGGCCAAGGGGCTGCCAGAAGCATGACCCAGATCGACAGACAGGCCTCTGGGGAGAGCAGCCAGGACCCCAGAGGAAGGACCAGAGCCGCAACCGCCACTGTTCTATAACCACTTCCCGGCTACTGTAGCTGTCACACCCTCTCCTTGAGGGGGTCACTCTGGAGCCCTAAGAGTCAGCAGCACCCTCACAGTCTGCTCTATCTTTTAAGAAATCTCCCCTACCCCAGGACAGGCAGTAGGAGGCTGCAATCGCAGAGTCTGAGAACCCTGCACTGCACGAGCAGCCCAGGGAAGGGCACACGGCTCAACCAGGTTCTCAGCCCCTTGCCTGGGGTTCTGCATAAGGGAAAAAGTAACTGGGGAGACGCAGTCCTAGAGTCACTGGCCCCCTCATCTCCCGTGTGAAGGTGCCCACATAGAGGGAAGGCAGAGCCCAGGTGACCTTGGCATTTCTGGATCCAGTTGCTCCTGAAGCCCTCTTTACCCTGTTCACGTAAGAACGTGACCCAGGCCACTTTTGCCTTCCCCTTAGAGCAGTTTGGACGGGACGGGTGCTGGTCAACGTGCTGTGTGAGCCTGCTTCGCCTCCAGTGCAGGCAAAAGTGGGTACGGCCCAGGACACCCAGGCAGTGCTCAGCCAAGCACCTCTCTCTCTGTGTCTCTGTGTCTCTGTGTCTCTGTCTCTCTGCCTCTGTCTCTCACATACGCACACTCAGGCAGGTACAGGTGGAGATCAGGGCGCAATGAATTGAGTATTACTCAGATCTAGGATTAAGGAAACCACAGCTTTGAGGATTCACTGATGGAAAGAAAAAGGAAGGGAGGGAGGGGAGGGAGGGAGCTGGCCTGCCGAGCTCGGCAGGACTGAGAACCACGTAGGCAGACTGGAAAAGGGGGCCCGAGCTTCGGGCCCTTCCTGTCCGAGCCCCGAGGTACCCACTGTCCTGAGGCCTCTTAGGCTGGAACTGCGAAGCCTGTCCCAACCGCGCCAAAAGGGCCGCCGTCCCAAGGCTGCAGGTGCCTCCTGGACCCGGGACAGCGGCCCTTCTGGGCCTCAGGATGACCTGGAAGCCAGGCAGCCCCTCCCCGGCCCCGGTCTCAGGCATCTTACATCTTCAGCTCTCCACATGCATAAGACTAAACAGGACTGCTCAGAGCCCCAGAGTGGTCAAAGGGAGTGGCCTTGGAGACGCCCTGCTTGCTCTCCAGCCCTTGTCCAAATGCCCAGAAGGGCTCACTCGGGCCAGCCCAGTCTGTTGGCATCTGCCTGTTCCAGCTGGCCCTTGCCTGGGACCCCCTCAGGGAAGAGCCCCAGAGGCGCTGCCTACACCTGCAGTCCGTCAAGCCCTGGGTTGGGCAGACACACTGCCCACCACCAGCCAAAAGATCACTCAGAATTAAGTGAGAACCAAGAGAGGCAGACAGGCATGCAGCACAACTTGACTGGACTGCCCTCTGAGTGAACTCTAGTTACCTCCTTGGGTAAAGGACACGGCGCTCGGGGAGAGGCCACGCCCCCAGCACCCCTCTGAGTGGATCTTCGCCTGTCCATGCTGGCCGGTGTCCTGCTTGCCTCCGGGACCCTGGGGGCAGCTGGCATTTAGGGTTTAGCTTCTTGGGTCGGGGACACGAGACTGCATGAGGCTTCCTCCGGTCACAGGCGGGGCAGCAGAGCCTCTGTGGCGTCACAGAGGTGACAGGTGACGATGTGCGGCACAAACAGCATTGACGGCTAAAATAATGACAGTGGTTACAGGGAGGAGACCGGCGAGGAGGAAGGACAAGGTAAAGCAGGCCCTCGCGGAGAGTCACGCTGTTCTCCGCCCCGCTGCGCCGTCTCCCACTGCCCTGGGTCAGAAGGGGTCTTCACCTCATGGGCTTCCTCCCAAACCCACCATCCATGCTGCCAGGAGAAACCGCCAGGCAAACCCAGATGAAGGTCAGTCCACAGATACCTGATCTGTCACCTCACCATAAAGGAATTGAAAGGCAAGTCTGGGAGACTGTCCCCAGGAAGTGCAGGCGGCGTGAGGCCTGAAGGCAGCCTGCCAGCCTGGATGGAACTCCGAGATGCAAAGGTGGGGTGCTCCTAGGGTGGGAACTGCCCCATGATCACCAGCACCCGCTGCCCCCCACCCCGCCGCACTGCCTGGGACAGGTGTGCTGCAGTGGTGTGAGGTCACAGCAGAGGGCGCTAGAGAGAAGTATTCCCAGCACTCTGCTCTCTGCCCTCGCCCCGGGGGAAAGGAAAGGCTGCTAACCGCAAAGCAGGACTCGAGCTGCGCATCGCCAACCTTGCTGTTTCGTTTGTTTTGAGACAAGGTGCTGATCTGTAGTTCAGAGTAGACTTGGACTTGCTGCGTAGCCCAAGCTGGCCTCCAATTTGAGATCCTCTTGCCTCAACCTCCTGAGTGCTGAAATTACATGTATGTGTCACTATCCCCTAGCTCTACATTCACTTTCCAAGACAAAAGTCTCCTTTGTCCTTTTTCAATGTAGGAAAATTTTTATTTGATAAATACAACTTCATAAACTTTAAAAAGATACTGAGTACTGTACAATAATTATACTGCAGTTATTGACAACGCAGAGAATTTTTAAAGGATTACATTAGACAGTCATAGCATCTGAAGCCCAAAGTATTGCCAAGTATTGCTTAGCCAAATATTGCTACACAGCTCCAGGCTCTCATTTTTTGTAAAGATCTAACCATCACCACTATTACAAGCACATCATTAGTTATGATCTGTTTTTATAGGACTATCATCCAAGTTATTTTACATATCAAACAGCATTTTAATAATATTTTATTTTTATGAAAATATATGACTCATTTTATGATAGAAATTAAAATATCTTTAGGGACCAAAATTAATAACTATGTAAAACTCTTTGGATTGCTAGTTTTATCAATACCTGCCTTTTTAAAAAAAATTCCTGTAAGGACTGATTTTTACTGGGAAAACACAAGCATGAAAAAAATTCTTCCTTTCCCTTAGCCCCCAAGATTTTCAGAGCAGTGAATTTTACAAATTTTCAGCTCTTCGTTGTAAATTGTAGTGGCCTTGAGTCCCACCTACTGGGCCTCAAGTTTATCAGACTAGTTCAATTCCACCACCTTCTGCAGTGGATTTATTCATTTATTTAATTTTTTTTGAGACAGAGCCTCACTTTGTAGTTCAGGTTGGCTTCAAACTCACTCTGTAGCCAGGCTGCCCTTGAACTTGTGGCAACCCTCCTGACTCAGCCCCCCCCCATTTGGGGATCACAGTGTGCACCAGCACGCCCAGCATTCTGCAGTAGAAGTGAGTGCCACCTTGGACCTAATAAAGAGCTGAGGGCAGTCTTTGCCCGCTGGGGTGGTTTGCTGCATTCTCATCTACTCAAGGGAGCGCCAGGGTTGGGCGGGCGCTGGAGGCTTCAGACACCCTGAATTCCCCTCTCAGCCTCAGCCCCAAGCAAACCTGGCAGTCTCAGCTCTCCTCTCCTTCGGCCGCTCCTTCCGGAGGGGCTGTGCTTGTCTGAGCTGAGCGCGGTGCTGAGTCACCACCTAGAGCAGCTACGCACTTGGCGTTTGTTATCTTCAGGGCTACAGCCCTGCCCCGGCAGAGGCAGGAAGCAGGGGTGAGGATTTGAGACCAGGGGACAACTGGCAGTGACACCCGGAGCGTCTTCCTCTGGCTCTGACAAACAGAAGTACGTTGGTTATCAGTGTGCACTTTCCAGAGAATTTCAAAGAAATAATGCAAAACAGGAAACTTTTCTGTGATTACAGATTATAAAGTGAAGTTGGATAACATGAATATTAGTACTAGAAAACCGCAGTGTTACTTCTCTAAGGCAACAAAGAAAGTCATCTTTTGAAGTTACAAGATATCCTTTCTGTTTCAATGGAGTACATCTGAACAGTAAAGCAGGAGGGGCAGTGAGTGGTCAGTGGTCAGTGGGTGTCACCGACTGCCTGGCTGACATCGGTGGGGACGGAGTGCAGGGCCTCAGCATGCTCTGCCCTGACTTCCCCTCATTGTGACATCTGGCGGCATCCACAGAAGAGATTGAAAACTCCCGCACCACACAGCCACCTATTTCTTTTTCCTGGAGCAGGGGTGGTGCCATGGGTCCATAGCTGCTCACCTCCTGCCTGAGGACCACCTCTTCCAGCTGCAGGGCTCCCGAGTGGCCCCAGCCACACCTGGAAACTGTCCTTCGAGGGACAGGGGCGAAAGGATCCTGGCTCCCCTGGAAGCTTAACTCGTGTGAACACAGAGGTGAAGATCAAGTTGAGGGTGTGAGAGAGGGAGCCCAGGCCACAGACTCCAGGAAGCTGATAACCTATTCCGCGCCCACCCGGGAGAGAGCATTTCAGCGCATTCCCCCAGCTCTGCTCCCAGCTGCAGGAGGTTCTGCAGCTGGGTTAAGGGTGCCAGGTTGCAGCTCAGGGACAGCGTACTCGCCTGCCCAGCATGTCTGAGGTCCTGGGAACGACTTCCTGAGCACGTGTGTGCACACGCACACACACACAATGCCAGCTCTAGAGGCCCCTGTAAGTCACAGCTTCTGGCATGACAGCCAGACCACAGGGCAAGGCGATAGGGTGGCTCGGACCCCAGCTCGCAGTGTCACCACCACCAGCCCTGGGCCCTTGAGTCCCCACATCCCTCAGACAGCCCGGGGTGCTCTCGAAGTCATCCCTCATCCAGGTCAGTGTCCCTAGCCCAGCGGGTGTCGCTGTCGGCCCCATCTCCCAGGACCCCCGGAATCTTGGTGCATTGCCGAGGCCCAGCACCCTGGGGCCGCTGTCCTCGCTGCAACTCCAGAGCAGGGCACCCCGCACCCAAGTACTCTCAGTCTTTGCCCTTCTGGCTCAGGCCAGGACAAAAGCGGGAATGCACGTCTTCTTCCCCTGGAGCCCAGGCTGAGCAGAAGGAAACAGTGCCGCTGCATGACCCACGGCGCCCAGGACCTCTCTTGGCCACAGGCTGCTCGCCCTGGGTGTCTCCTAGTTCCTGCCCCCTCTGCGGGACCCGGGACTGCTGTCTTTCTCTGTCTCTGCCTCTCAAGGGCTGTCTGTGAGGAAGGGAAGGCTGTAACCATTGTCATCTAGTTACTGTCCCCGGGGACTGCAGCCCAGCCTCAGCCGCAGCCTCAGCCTCTGCCCTGGAAGAAACCAGACAGCAGCCGCGGGAGGGTTTCACAGAGCGCCCTGGCCCCTGCCCTGCCCAGCTCAGTGCTGCCCTCACTGCCTGAAGACCATGACCTAAATTTACTCAGCTCGGCCTGTGTTTTGAGGTTGTCTTCAGTGCTGAGGGTAGAACTCGGGGCCTGTGTGTTCGGGTGGGCTCTCACCGCTGAGCTTCAGTCTCTGCTTTTCTCCATGTTGTTCTGGGACAAGGTCTCATTAAGTGGCCCAGGATATCTTCAAACTTGCAACCCCATGCCTCAGCCTTCCAAGCAGCTGGGGCTAGAGGTGTGTGCCACCATGCCTGGTCAGGCTGTGTATTTTTAATAGATTCCCTAGAACTTAATGTGCAGCCACTTCCTTGATGTTTTTATGTCTAAAACTGACACTGCTGGGTGTGGTGGCACAACCTGCAATCCTGGCACTCAAGAGGCTGAGGCAGGAGGATCACCGCAAGTTCAAGGCCAGCCTGGGCTACATAGTGAGTTCAAGGCCAGCCTGCACTATACCAAGATGCTGTCTCAAGAACAACAAAGGAAAAGAAAAATCTGACGCTGCATAAGTCCAGTTCCTTTTTGGGTTGGTAGTTGCTATGCTTCTTTCCCCCTTTGTTTTTCCACAGAGATCAGGTAGGTTTCTCTGGTGGGAAGATGGGCTGAGAAGATGGGAATGCGCAGAGACCCAGGAAGTGGCGATGAGATCACTGTCCATGCTCCAGGAGCGGAGCGCTCCTACAGTGGACCGGCCTGCCTGGCCTCTCCTCTGGGCACTGCCCCTGCCTCTCCTGAGAGCACACCCCCCAGGCCTGGGGCATGGATATTCTTGCAGGGCAGCCAGAACTGCTACTGAAACGCATCTTTTGTAAAGCACCTTGTAGGGAAATTAGCTCTCCTGGTCCTCAGTGTGCCCTCGGAGGCAGGAATTACTGTCCCCAACTCACAGACTAAGAAACCGAGGTTGATAAAAAGAGACTGACTTGCCAGAGTCTCAGCCAGGAAGTGACACTGCAAAGCACATTGCAGGGTGGGTTCCCTCATGTGTGAGGCACTCGGGACGGGGGAGAGGAAAGGTGACTGGCCTTCACCAGGGGTTGGGGAGAGGTGAAGAAGCCAGCTGCTCCATCAAGGGACCAATCTCAGCCTCTGTCCGGCCCCTGAGCTTCTGTCTCAGTGGCTCTGGAGTACAGTCTGAAACCCCAGCTTTCTCAGCTCAGACCCACCTATGCCAGGCCTGGGAGGGGGGAGCACATGTCCTGACACTAGGACAGTGACCACGATTCCAAGACGGCCACAGCGGGGAAAGGAGGAAGTACCACTAAAGACCCCGAGAGGAGACAGGCAGGAAATGATGGGAGCATGACCGAGGGCCCCCTTGACCTTTCTCTGACTAGGCCCTGAAGTTCAGAATCCCCATTTTTTCAGGCCTTCATGGGACCCCTGTGCCACACTCCCTGAGTTCCCTACCAGGGTTCTAAGTCTTGGGAGCTCCTGGCTCTTGCAGAGCAGTGATGCAGCCACCTATTGCTCCTGGTCACCAAGTCGGAGCAGTTTAGCAGAAAACCTGTGGGCTGACTGGGGTTTGCTGCTCCTGTCCAGTTTTAGTACAGCAGCTGGTTGGGAACAGGCCTCCAAGTGAGCTTGAAGACGCGGTGTGGGGAAATTCCTTTGCTTTAGACTCAAATGTCCCCCAGAGGCCTCACAGGTTCACGGGCCGCACTCTGGCAGTGACTGGGTCTTGGGGTGCTGTCCTGGTCAGTGCACTCATACACTGACGAGCTCGTGGCTGATGGTGCTGTTAGGAGACAGAGCCTGGTTGGACGTGGATCCATCCGTGGGGTGTGACCCAGAGGTGCGCATTCTTGTCCCCAGCTCCTGCCTTCTCTCCACTGCCTTATTCCCATGAGATGAGTAGCTGTGCCCCACCGTACCCTCTGCCATGCAGTTTCCTCCTTGGAGCCAGCCCAGCATGCACTGAACCCTCTAAACCATGGGCTAAAACAAACCTCTCCTCCTCTAAGTTTTGCGTGTTGGGTATTCTGTCCTAGCAACTGGAAAGCTGATACAGAAAAATGGTACCAAGAGTGGGGTCATTGCTGCAATTGTATGTGACTATGTGGTTCAGAACGCTTTGGAACTGGTTTTCAGGAAGAGTTCAGAAAAATTTGGGTAAGTGAGTTAGAGAAGCACTGAATTGCTATGGGCAAAGCTTGATGGATGATTCTGAGTGGCGCACAGAAGGCTACAGTGCTGATAGGAATGTGCACAGTAAAGGCCAGGCTCATGGGAAAGGGCAGGGTTTTTCAGATGGGAATGAGCTTCCTATTGGAAACTAGACTAAAGGTCATGCATGTTACAGTCCAACAAGGAACTTTTCTGTATTTTGCCCTTGTCCTAAGACTTTGCATGAGGCTGAGTTTAAAGATGGTAGACTAATTGTTCTGATGGAGAATATTTCTAGATATCCCAATGTTTAAACTGTGGCATGGGTACTGCAGGCTGCTCTTAACCAGATCTACAGTGAGAATCAGAAGCAAAAAGCAGATGTAAAAGTCTTACAATTTCAACATGGAGACATGGTTGCTAAAAAGGTTAACATTAAAACAAACTAAGGTGCGAGCTTTGAAGATACACGAATATGAAATAGAGGATACAGAGGGGTTAGTGTGGTCCACCTGGGAGCACCTCCCCCTGGGTGAGGGCATGTACACACACCAACTCAAGCTTCAGAAACCGTCAGTGCCAAGAAATTCTCTTTGTAGTAATTGCTTGTTGCTGACACCACAGCAGCATAGCATATGCCACAGCTCATGTGATTCACTGTTAGTTATAAAACAAGCTAAATTTAAAAGAAGCACTACAGAGCTGTTTCTGTATTATAGTGTATATGATGTTTGTGAAAATGTCAGATTTTAAATGATGTTTTTATTTTTGGTAAAAACAGGAAACAAAATTCTATGCTGTATTGTTGAATGAGTATAAATGTGCCCTTGTACAGTTTAATAAAATTACTGATATTTTTCACTACACTGAGACAGTTACTGTGAGAATAGGACACAAACACCAGCTATTGCCTGCACTTGGGAAACTGCTGAATCGCACAGCAGCCATGTCATAATCAGAAAATTACTGCCAAATAATTGTAAAATTTGTAAAATACAAAGTATGTTAGGTAGATACTAAATACAGACTGTTCAATATTTTGTTGAAGCTGTTGACTGTACAATTAAATATTTTCAAAAGGTATAATTTATTTAAAATTGTCTCATTTTGGTAAAATTTATGTGAGTTTTAAAACTAAATATTAAACTTAATATGTTATGTAAACATGTACATACATACATTTAATGATGCATTTTTTTAAACACGGGCCTGCTTTTGGTAAAGTGCAAGTGTTACATGTAGCTTTGTACATTAAAGTTAAAAGGGTTTTACATTTTCCATTAAAAAGACTTTTTTTTTTTTATTTTAGAAACATAAAAGTACAAAAACATATTGACAAACAGACACCCATTATCATAGAAAATAGTACAATCACAACTAATCTATAGACAAGGTGATATGGTCTCAACAGTAGTTGTTGCTTTATCCATTGATATCTTCGAATTGTAGATGTATGGACCCATATACAGACATGCAAATTTAGTC
>PVLD010004947.1:0-118654 GCA_004027595.1 Dinomys branickii
CCTTTATAGGTGATCTGTTTCATTTCTCTAGCAGCTTTTAATATTGTGTTCTTTTGCTGGATATCTGGGATCTTGACTATTATATGCCTGTGTGTGTTTTTCTTTGGGTTATGGATCACTGGGGTTCTATATGCCTCGCTTAACTGAACTTCAGTATCTTTTACCTTGTTTGGGAAATTTTCTGCTATTATTTCATCAAGTATTCCTTTTATATCGTTTGTGAGATCTCCTGCTGTTTCACACACTCCTACAATTCGAATATTGTTACGTTTTGCTTCTTCTTGCAGCTGTTGGATTGACTTTTCTTGTGTCTTTGATGATATCATGAGATTCTTCCTTTCACGCTCATAAGCTGCCATGCTGTCTTCAAGTTCTGAAATTCTATCTTTGGTTTCATTTAAAGGGTTTTTCATGCTTTCAGTGTTAGTTTTCAAATCCTGGCATTCTCTTTGGACCTGTTTCATTCTTGGTAATTCATTCCTAAATTGCTCTTGTAACGTTTCTATTTGTTTCCTATTTTCTTCTAGTCTTTTGTCTATATCTTCTCTATGTGCACGGAACATTTCTTCCATCATTGTTTTCAGCTCCTTTTTTGTCTGAGAAATGATTGTGGGTATGTGGGTTATTTCTGCTTTAAGCTCTTTTATGGCCTGTTGGAGTTGTTTCATTTCGGATGCAATCGTTTCATAACTTGCAGGAATGTGATTTCCTGGTTCCCCTGTATCCTCACATTCAAAACTTGTTCTGGGTGGGGTTGAGTTTTGATACTGCATTTTGTTCCTCTGTTTTTCCATTTTTGGGTATCAGATTCAAAATGTGGAGCTATAAATTCCCCAGGCAGTTCAGCAGGCAAAGGTCTGCTGCAGAGGCTGCTCCAATGATTCCTTCTCTTTGGGAGAATGTCCCTTAAGCTGTGTGCTGAGATTTCTGCTTCTACTCCCTACCCCGAGCCCTGGCTTGGGCGTATAAACAGGTCGCCGCCCCAGGCGTCTTGCAGACAGGCCACTCAGGTGTTCCTCCCTGGGTGGAACTCCTTCCCCTCTCACAAATCCTGTTGGGTCGCCTAGCTAGCTCTTCCCACCCAGGAGATCCCACAGTCCTTAAAGCTGCTTTGATGTCACTCGCTGGGCAGAGCTTCTTCCCGACTCAGGAAAAACCGGTTAGAGCGCCCACTCAACTCACCCTGGGATCCTGCAGGCAGGAATGCCGTTCAGATGTATCTGCATGGATTGAGCTTTTTCCCGACTCAGAAATCCCGCCAATCGCAGCCGCTCCAGTTGGCGCAGCGCCAGCTGCGGGGGCGGGGCTCTGAGCGGGATCCCGGAACGCTGCCCAGATTGGCGCAATCTGTCCCAGTAGCTCATTCTCTGAGTTTCCTCTGCTCTGCTACCTCCAACAAATCCTGGTTATAGCCGTCTCTGAGCCGATCGGGTTCAGGAGTTGGAGGCTTTCCTCCCGGAGCAATCACTCTCTCAGCTGTACACGATTTGAGCTGAGCTGCGGCCGAAGCGCCTTACCGATCTCTCGGGCGCCCAGCTCTCAGGATCCGCCCACTTCTCGCTGCCTAGCTTGTCCAGCCGGCCCTTTAATGCTCATGCTGCGGAGAGCAGCCCAATCAGTTGGAATTTTGCATCCACGGACCGGGCACCCACGCGCAAAGGATCGGTCTCTGGGAGAGATTCCCTCTGCCGCTCACCTGGTCGCCATCTTCCTGGAAGTCCATAGAATTCTCCATCTGTGGTTTTATTTAGATCACCATGTGATTTGTTCTCTTCCCCGCGCCTTTTCTCCCCTCCCTCATTTCTCTTCCCTTAGTCATTTATACTACTGGAATCGCAGGCATTTGGGACCCTTGGCCACCATTAACTAGCTATAGAGTAAACCAAATAGATGCTTTTAATTGTCAGAGGACAAATTCCAGCATCCTCCAAATGTTCAGCTAAGGACTCAGAAAGGAGTGTTTCGGGCTGTGAAAATGGGTAGAATCACATACACACTTCCTGAAAAATAAAATGGATATGAAGTGGTGGCCCATCCTCCTGCATCTCTGTTGTTAAAGAACTCACACACAAATACTTTCTTTTAAAGGTACTGTCTCTAAGGGGCCAGTTCCTATTTCCTGGGCAGCAAAGGTAAGCACAGACTGCGTTTGTGCTTTGAATCACTCTAAAGACCTAAAGGCATAGGTTCCAATCAAAGTTAGAATGCTTTGAATCAGAATTTGGTTAAGTAAACTATAGTAAATCCATAGAATGGATTACAACCAGCCATAAAAAATCATACGGTACAGGAATATGTATTGTCATGAGAAAACATTATTCACAAATTGTTAAGGCTACAAAAAAATGTTGATTCAAGCTGGGCATGGTGGCACATGCCTGTAATCTGCTCTCCAGGGGCTAGGGTAGGAGGATCTTCAGTTCTAGGTCAGCCTGAGCAACTTAGTGAGTTCAAGGTCAGTCTGGACTACATAGTGGGTGGGACTCTTCCTTAAAGAGTACCCCCTGATAAAAATGTATTCAGTGGTCTGATATTTTGTGAAACTTCTAACAGCCACAGACATTACATTTCCTGTTCTCTAAGGTGTATTATGAATGGATTCTGTATATTGATTATAAGAGGAATTTCTATTTAAGTAAATATTAAATTGATGTTAATGTGCAAGATAGGACCAAGGTAATGTTTTCTAGTACACACTGGATGTTTTGTGTTTTTCCATTTATATTTAAACAATATCCATACGATTGTATGTATTTGTTTTATATTATAAATATATCTTAAAATTTAGGTAAAGACTAGAAGGAGATATTTATGACTTTATTTCTTTACCTTTTTCACTGTTTTTGATCTTTTCTCACTTCAGTGGGTATTACCTTAGGAAACAGAAAAAGTACTCAAATATTTAACAGGTAAATATCCTTAGCCAAATAACAAATCAAACAGCCCGTGAGCTGCATTTTTCTCCTCTCCTGATTTTTCTATACTAGTTATAAACACGAGTCTGGAGAACTTTGGGTGTGCAGTCCAGACCTCTAACTTGGACAGACTGCCTTTGGGGGCACAAGAGAGTCTGGGGTGCTACTTTCATAGAGCCTTTGCAGGAAATGCAGCTGGAAAATAATGTATTTGGGGGGAAATGTGAAATATGTGTAGTGGCTAAATGCAGGCTGAGACCCTGGAAACCTGGTCATATTTAGGTCCAAGGCAACCATCACCTTCAGTGGTCCCTCTCAGCACGTTCAGAAACCAACCAGCAGCTCAGGAAGGCTACCTGACCTTTGACAGTATTGGTAGTAAAGGCAGCACTCCGTGCCCCAGCTGTGGCACTTGCTCCTCACCTGCTCAATGTAGTGGGTTTAGTGAGTTTCTAAAGTATGGACATCACTCATCTCCTCTTCTGAAAACCAGGACAAGGTCCAAGTGGGAAAAGCAGCAGGTAAGGCAGGCCAGACCCTTTCACCTTCTATGAACCAAGGCAGCCAGTGTTCCCGTCATTGCACTGCAGGAGGTCACCAGGCCTCCCATGGAGATCATCCTTTTCTTACTGTATCTTGCTTATCTGACATGAGATTTATCATACTATAGTCAGTGAATGAAGGCAAGTTTTACAAAAGAGAGGGAATAAAAGTGGAATCTGAAGAAAGAAATTCAGCAAAAAGACTGAGAATGGTTTGTAATTTCAGAATTAGGGCTATAGAGCATAAAGATTGGCTTCCACTGCTCTTTTCTTATTGAAGCCATTGTAAAAGAAGTCTTGGGGAAGTTTTATTTATTTGGAAAAAGATCAGAACCATAACTCTGACCTCCAAGGTTGGAGAGCCTAGACACAGGCTCAGGCAATTGAGGGGTCCTAGGAAGCAGAAGGAGTTCACACGTCCAGCATAAGTGGTTGAAGAAGGCACATTCAAATCTAGACACAGCACCAGATGCTGACCACTGACCATTCTCCAAAAGTTTGACATCTCCACTGGACCTCTGCCTTCATTCAGTCAAGGACAGAGGCATAGGTGTGACAAGACTGAATCAATGAGCAGAAAGCAGGATGTGGGAGAGTTAGGAACAGCTAAGCCAGGACTAACCAAGAGGAGAAGACCCAAGGTACCTGAAAACCACCAAAGGGAAGTCAGAGACAGAGCATATGGCCAAGGAAATTGTGGGGAAAAGTGGCTATTAGGGTAGAAGAATAAAGGCAATATCAAATGGAATAGAGAAACCATACTTGTTTTCTTCTTCACTAATAGGGATTGGAGAAGGAAGATTCAAAAATAAGACGTAGGCCACAGAGAAACAGGACAAATATGAGAACTTCATCCCTGCAAAACTCTAGAGGGAGGCCGCAGGTTGACCTCTGGAAAAGACAGAGCTACCCTCATTTGCTGTTCCTCAGGCAGGTGCTCAGAGGAGGGGATATGTGCAGACTGGAAGGTGAGGTACAGAAAGGATTTTGGCTTCCACATGAAATGACCAACTGTTCTTGCTCTGATTTTGTCTGAATTTGACATTTCTGTTCACAAACCCTGTTACAACCATGTGTATTTTAGCTATTCCTGTAATACTGAATAATGGGGGATTGGCGAGGCAAGTGGGAATAATGCGAGTAGTTAAACTGACAAGGAGTGGGAAAGGGGAATGAGTTTCCTTTAACGATATATAAGAAGAGTCAAACAGCATTGAAGAATCGTCACATAGCAGTAGGATGTGAACATTTAGATAAGTAAAATTTTAACATCGAAATTAAATCAATGGCACACATTTCATTTTTGAATACTTACTCTCTGCTGGAATCGTATCAGGTGCCAGTCAGAAAACACTGAGCAAAATGGGTCCTCACATTTGCACTTGGAGATCTTGGGGGGAAAGTGAGCTTGTAAAAGAAAACATAAATACCTTGTGGCAGATGTTCTTTAAAGTTAAATGCATACAGAGGTGCAAAGGAAGGGTGCTCAACTTGCCTCCCCCCTATGCCTTTCACAGTGGTTTTTTAAAAATGAGTAAAATTTAAAAGAGGGAAAAAATGGAATTGTTTAATTTTAGTACAGTATTTCTGATTTTTTTCATCAGCTTAATGAACAAATTCCATTGGATCTAACTTGTTCAATCTATATGTCATTTCTATAATAGAAAATAAGCCCACACACTTTCTTTGTAACCATGGAAATGATTACAAGGTAAATTTGTAAATTTGTAAATAGTTTTCTATTATTTAAAAAGATATCTCAGAACTTGTATGGGTTTTTAATTTTTCACACCTATACCTAACCTCTAAGTAACTAAAATAGATATAACCTAAAACTAAATTAACCCCAAAATCCTTGAAATAGCTTATTTTATACCTGTTTTGAAGAATCTGTTACTATTTGTGATGGCTTGTCCATTGTGCAGGAGAGTTGTTTTAAGCAAGAGAAGCTCAAATGCTGTAGCCCAGGTTTCAGGTTAAGATTGGACTCCAGGTTATAGCTGATCCTCTGTGGTTAGCAGAGCATCTTCCTAGATTTCCTCCACTCTTGCTAGAGTATTGGAATAAATTAGTGACTCAGCCTCTGTAATTAAGTCCCCTTTGTTGCTTTGAATATTCTCCAAACCGTTTATCTTACTTCTGCTTTTTCTCCACAAACATTTTAGAAGAAAATGTCGTGGAAATCCATAGTTTTCACCAAAGAAAATATTCATTCAAAACTGTAGAATAAGTCGTTGCTCTTTCTAAAATTCACAATGATTAATAAATTCTTATAACAGGGCTCTCTGTGTTAAAAAAACATTAGTTTTAAGAGTTCATTAGTCTAAGAATTATAAAAGTATCCTCAAGTTTCTTCAAGATGATGGAAGTTCTGTAAATATGATCTGCTTTAAGAGATCACAGTGGAAAAATTAAACATATTATTGCAGCTCTTTTTTATTTTGGAACAAAAGACATGTAAGTCACAGTGTACTATTAATTCTATCCTTCATTTCTTTCTGTATTTTCAAGTCAGCATTTTGTTCTTGATTTATTTATCTATCACTTATTTATTTTTGAGACCACTTCTCACCATATTCCAGGCTGGCCTTGAATTCAAGATCTTCCTGCCTCAGCCTCCTGAATAGTGGGAATTACAGGAATGAAACACCACATCTGGTTAGTTTTATTTATCTTGTTTGTGTTTAATTTGGGGATATTTTTCCATAGTAGCTTTGGTTTAAAATAAGTAACATAAATGGATTATAACACACTAAGATGATGAATCCATGAATTTATGTCAACACAAAAAATATAAATTGAGAATGAAAACTGCCCTTTCTCTACAATACTCAGAAATGTAGAAGGACTGACAATATAAAATCACCATTTAAAATCACAAAAGTATAACTGATTTAATCAAGATGCATCATTGTTTCCTAAAAACACAGATGGTAATATAATAGAGAATAGGAAATTTACACAGCCTCAAAGTATCTTGCCCTGGTTTACTTACTAATTTCATAAAAGAATAAATGTCTAGGGCCTTGCTGAACCCCAGTTCAGTCAAGTGGTCAAAGTAATTATCCTTAAGAATAAAGTGAGACCCAACGTGCTGCTTCAGAGAAACTAAATTTCACATGTGCTCTATTCCTGCTAAAAACTTACAACTGATTCTTATTCATGAGAAAAAAATTGAAAATTCAAATTGAGCAATCTTTGACAGAAGTTCTAGATTGTGTTCTTCAAATGTACTAATATCAAAGAAAAACAATGAAAATCCGAGGAGCTACTTCAAATTAAAGAACTACTCAGTGCAATATATGGCTTTGGATCAAAGAACAAACATATTATCAGCGATAGTACTGGGACAATTGGAGATATATAAATATGGATCTTGGATACTAGTTATTTAGCGATGTCAGGATCCTGAATGTGATAACTCTATTGCCTCTTTTTTTTTTTTTTTTTTTTTTTTCTATTGCCTCTTTACCTCCAAATATGATCCTGGTCTTGAATTATCTGAGCATAAGTAGAAGTACTAGGGATTCAGTCATTCCAGCAAGTGACTTACATGTCATCACGGAGAGACCATTTCATGCATATGTTCCTTCTGCTTACACAATGTCCTTCTTCAGGAGGTGCTCTGCAATATTTTGCTGTGGCAGATCATGACATAAGCACCTACTTCTCAAGTAATTCAAATGATTTGATAGTAATTGGTAATGTGCTACACTATTTGAAGAGAGGGAAAGAGAAAGGAGAAAGAGAATTTGAGAGTTTGTTAAAAAAAATTGAAGAGGAACGTGATGAAAACAGGGCTTTTGAAGATGGGAAGGGGACCAAGACTTGGACAGAGCAGAGACAAAGGGGCAGGTAGGGTATGAAAGAAGAGAGAGATGAAGATGAGTTTTGTAAATGTACTACTCCCCATGATAAATATAATCATTAATGGACCACAAGCATATACTAATACAAAATTGATGAATCTAGGAGAATAATACATGTAGATGCATTATAATATTCTTCTAAAATTTTTAAAGGCTTGAACTTATATAATAGATTATTTTTAATTGTAGAAATGTTTGACTTTTTCCACACAGCTTATATATTTTAGACAATGAGGAAATTTTAAAAGTAGTAGAGCCAGTGGCTGATATAGTAATTTCTATGGTTATTAAAATGAGAATAACACATATAATATTTATTAGAAAATAATTTTTCAGGTTTATTCTCCTAACATTTAAAGGTGTCACAAAAGAAAATTTTATCTTGATTTTATCTTGTTTATTCATTTTCTTTAAATTATCCAAACTACTAAACAGATAAAATATAATTATTTCCTCACCTAGAATTTAGTTAGTTCTATTTCTTGCAATGGAATTATCTTTAATGCCAAGGACATCAATAATCTGTTTTTCTTTTTTATGCTTAGAAAATGTTAATTCCCTCAGTGAGTGTTTTCTTCTCTCATGCACATTAATTCACAATCTCTCTTTCTCTCTCTCTCTCTCTCTCTCTCTCTCTCTCACACACACACACACACACACACACACACACACACACACACACATACTCTGCTTTGAAAAGCATTTAAAGAGGTTGGTCCAGTGGGATTTAGAATAAGAATAGATGGGAGCACAAGAATGAAAGTCCCTACAAGTCAGTGATGACTTATGTCACTGGCTAGAATGACAGTCCTGGTATTGCCATATATGGGCAGAGAATTCAAGACCAGGATCATATCTGGAGATAAAGGAGCAGTTTGTGTAGAACACACTATGTTTTAGGAAGTAATCAGTCAGCTACTAGGAAATGTTATGAAACCAAGGAAAGAAGTTTAGGCTAACGAGGTGAATTTAGCATTTCTCTCAATACATAATTCTCCTTTTTTAATAGCCTGGGTTGGATTTGCCATTAAGCTCATGAAGGTGAAACTTGGGGAGTTTCATTTCCAAGATCATTCGGAACACTTGGATAAGGCAGTCTGTGACATCAGAGTCTTTCATGAAACAAACACGTCACCATATTTTTTTCTGCAGAGAAAGTTTGATGAAAAAGTGGTTAACCTTTAGGTCAAATGATGGAGAAGTAACTGACTACTCAGATGTAAACACTAAGCCTGGAGCCACCCACTAGCCACCCATGATACTCCTGCTGGGGAGCCAGCAACCATGGACTGAAACCTTTTAGTACCCATAAAATTTACCCAAAATGATTGCAGTCTTCCTTGAACTTAAAAACTAAAACTCACAGTGCATGGTGTACACATGTAGTCCCAGCAATTGGGAGGGTGAGGCAGGAGGATCACTGTGAGTTCAAGACCAGCCTGGGCTACATAGTGAGATCCTGTCTCAAAAACATAATGTAAAACAAACAAGAACAAATGACACCCCCCAGAAAACCCAAAAACTAAGACAGAAGAAAAATAAGATGAAATCTTTATGATTGGGGAATAGGCAGATTTATTATACATGGCCTCTAAAGAAAAATTTGATAAACTAGACTTCCTTAAAAGTGAAAATGTTTCTACCTCCTTTATCTTCCAGTAGATTTAGTATTTCTATTTTATAGTTACATCTTTGATTCATTTTGACTGCAGTTATGTGCATAGAGATAGACATGGGTCTAGTTTTAGCTTTGGCATGGGGAAAGCCAGTTTTTCCAGCATCATTTATTAAAAAAGCTATCTTTCTTCCAGTGAACAGGTCTGGCCCCTTTTTCAAAGATAAGGTGTCTGAGTGTGTTTGTAGTTGTGTCTGCATCTTCTAATCTGTTCCATTGATCTTCAGGTCTGTTTTTTGCCAGCACCATGCCGATTTTATCACAGTAGCTTTGTAGTATAGTTTCAAGTCAGGGATTGAGATGCCTCCTGTATTTCTTTTGTTGCCCAGGATTGCATTTGATATTCTTTTTAAAATAAAAAAAACTGAAAATGTTTTCTCCCCAAAAGACTTACCAGAAAAGTTTTAGAAACCAAATACTTATTTGCAAAAACTAGTCTCTAGCATGTTTAAAGGATGCACAGCATTCAATAATGAGAAAACCAAGAGCCTAGTATTTAAAATAATAGAAACAGATTTGAGCATATATGTCACTAGATAAACTATATATATATATGCAGAATAATCATAAAAAGATGATCAATATCATTAACCATGAGGGAAAGCAAATGAAGCTGACAGTGATACAGTACTATCCATCTAAAAAAATAAGAAAACAAAAAACACTAGAATACATGTACTGTTGTATGTTTAACATAACTAGGACTCTTATTCATTGTGGGTAGAAATCGAAAATAGTACAACTACTTTGGAAAAATAGTTTTGTCATTTTCTATAAAGATAAATGTTCGTTCACTATGAAAACCACCTTATACAGTATTTAGATATTTACCCAACAATATAAAATTCATTTTTACACAAAACCCCATACATGAATATTTATCATGATTTTATCCATAATTTCCCCGAATTGGAAATAAACCCTGTCTTGGTTATTCTTCTCTCATTGCTGAGACAAAATACCCAACGCCCAAAATAAAGGAAGGAAAGGTTTATTTAGCTTACAGTTTGTGGAGGTTTCAGTCCATACTTGGTTCAGAGGCAGAGTGGCACATGGCAGAGGGCAAACTGTTCAGGGCAGCAGAGCACAGCAAAAACAACCAGCAAAAGGGAGGAATGGCTGCAAGCAGCCTCTTTCCTTCCCTTACATTGTAAATAGCCTACCCCCATCCAGGGGGTGTGTAGCTCTCACACAATCTCCATGCCCTCCTCTTCCACAGGGTCAGGATGTATACAAAGTAAGCACCCTGTCTTCCTGCTGAGTCACTCAGTCAAACCTCTAGACTCCCCCAGTTGACACAATGTGTCAACCATAACAAACCCCAAATCCTTCAACTAGTGAAGGGGTAAATAAACATTATGGCCTTACAGGACTAATCAAAATGTTTACCTTTCATTGTCACTTGGACTTTGGAGAAAAGCCGGAAGTTACACAGTGCTAGATACAGAGAATAAGGTGGGTAACGACAAACAGCAATATTTTATTTGACAGAAATGACCACATTTGTTTTAAATAGAGCTAAGACATTGAGGCTGTCATGATAGCATGCTTGAAGACACTCAAGCTAGAGAACTTCCAGAACTGCTTCATAGAGTAGCAAGCACCATGGGGATAAGTGTGTTTGAAGTGAGGGGGAGCGTTCTGAGGAATTAGCGGTAATGTGTTCTTTGTTATAGTACATTTTTAAGAAATGCAAATATTCGCTGAATCTTTTGATCACCCCTCCTATGACTAGTTTTAGGATCTATCCTATAAATATCTAGGAGTAAATTAATGCCCGTTTGGAAAGGCATCAAGACAACACTGTCCCTCCAACATTCATGTGCTCAGGTTTAGGGATTTCAGAAGTTAAGTAAGCCATGAGAGCTTTGATTTTATTTAACCCATTGATTAATTAATAGTTGAAGGGGCTATTAGGACATGGGGCCTGGTCAGAAGTCACTTGGAGGTGTTGCTAGGAAGGGTACAACCTATCTGGCCAGGATCTTCACTCTCACTCTGCTTCCTGGCTATGGTGAGCTGGGCAACCACCTTGTGCCAGGCCCTGCCATCATGATATTTCTGACTTGGGACAGACAATCATGGACTGAAACATCTCAAACTGAGTCAAATAAACCATTTTCCTTTAAGTTGTATATGTTAGGCATTTTGTCCCAGCAATGGAAAGGTGACCAATAACAATGTTAGTAGACAGTGCTCAGTTCTGTGCATGGTACTCTCCTGTTTTAATGGAGGATGAGCTAGGTGAATGCTCATAGATGACTTTTCCAAGAATGCAACCCTTCATGACAATGCTTACTTGTTAAACAAAAGTGATCTTGTGAGCTAAAGAATTAATAGGTTACATAGGAGAATTGCTGCATCACACACCCAGAGATCCTTTGTGCAAGTTCAAGCAGCCTAAAGTTTGACAAATGTGGACTAGATAAAAAAGTGAAACACAGGAAGTGACAAACTTTCAAGTCTACCATGTGAAAATAAGCATCACATTGCATTTATGAGAAACAAAATCATAAGGGAGTCTAGTTATCATGGGAAAAATCAATCTGAAATATCTCTGTTCACATGCCAAATTCATGAGAGTTATAGAGAATACAACAAGTGTTCAGAGAAGAGCAGCAAAAATTCTTTAATCAAATAGTCTGCTTGAAGAAAATATGGGAAGGATAAGTCCTACTCTTTTGACAAAATAAAAAAGTAATAAAACTTGCAAAAAAATGTAATAGTCAATGAAAAAACGGCTGTCAAAGAATAGCAATAAGTATTTCTTTTGCCCTACAGTTGAGAAAACAGAAAAGAAAATTGGCTTAAATTATTACAGCCTGAAAGAGATTTATAATTACCTCTCTACTCAGTACTCAGCCAATCTTGAAAAAAAATCATTCTCTATTCATGAAATGCAATTACTCTTTCTCATATATATGTAATATATGTGCTAAATGAATACCCTGGTCGTATTTTTCAAGTCCTTTTTTTTAAAGTCCAAGTCCTGCATATTAGTATTTAACATAACATTAGATGCAATTAGGCACTTAATGTGATCTTTGGATGTCACAAGAAACAGTAAAGATTTTCCTATGGTAGAGCTGGTGAACATTGGCCAGATGTGGCCAATTGCTTCATTCTCTGAAGCAGTTCAGTCTGCTTTTTGCTTAGGAAACTCAAAGCTGCCTTGAATGTTGATTTACAGAAAGAAGCAAAATAGAAAATTAGCTCCCATGTGAATGTTTTTGCTTTTATAATTAAGGACTTTGGACTAAGCATTATTGTTATTTTTTTAAGTGAGCATAGTCTATTATGCAAATTAATCTTTCAGATCTAAATTACTCCAAAGTGGAGCATCCTTGTAGTCTACAGACATTAATTGTTATTTACAGTATGTCTATTATAAGTGTAATGTAACTAATTTAAAAGGTTATATATTTTTACCTAGTTAAGTGCTTTTTAAAGATGTGTTTGTGTCAGGATTTTTAAATGACACGTGGACTGTACCAGGAGGGGACGGAATGGATTCTTATGGTCATAGAACATGACGGGGAGCTGCAACACGGCATGGAATGTTCCTTTCAGCTTTGTGTTCACCCAGTTATCATTACTAACAATGCACTGAATGCAGCTGACTGGTGAAACAATGGAAGTGAGAGGGCACAGGTAGATGGCAATCAGGTGAGAGCAGATCAAAAATACTGTGGGTGACTTTCTATCCACACTCTTCATTGCCCTGACTAAGTGGAAATCCCAGAGGGGTAAAGTTGCTGGTGTAGCCCAGGGTAGACCTTAGAATTTCTTACTTATGGTTGTAATATATAATGTTGCCTTTGCTGATTTAGCATCTTATACAGTAGCATTGTCTTGTAACTGCATCTTTTAACCATAGTAAAATAATTTCTTTTAGATAGTAAGATAATTCTAGGCCTAGAGTTTACTACTAAATTTCAATGTAGAGAACAAGACACCTTGGAAAATTTATAAGGGAGATTCCAATAGATTTTTAGCTTACTAACCACTACGAGATGCTGCTGTAAAATCATCCATGCAAAGAACATGGTTGATTTATTTATAGTGGTATCAACATTCGCCTTAAATTAAATTTTCATACAATTTACCAAGATGCAACAATACAATGGCTATGATTTATTTATGATATATGTGACATAGTCATAAAAACATCAGGTCACCAAGAGCTAGCAGTTGGCATCTTTGTAATTCATTAAATTATTTTTCCTTTTATAAAAAGAAAGCAATTTTACATGACATCAGTATGCATAGAATACTGTGTACCTAACAGTTAAAGTCTTCTAAAATATTTCTCATAACTAACAGCAATTTATTAATAAACCAGGAAGCTCATTAATGCAAAACTATCCATTTTCTTTTTCTAATATTGTTGTGAGATCCCGTTTTAATTTCAGGTGTGAGTGGTTAATATAAGAAAGTAATTTTTATACCAGTAGTTAAATACGTTTTCTTTCTGTTAAATAATTCTCAAGGTTTAATAATTTGTAGAATGTTATTTTGCATTCTGTTAACAATACTCTAACAAAGCACTCATTCTTACAATGTATCTGATATGTACTAGTTAAGGTAGGAAGCTCTGAAACAGAACAAAACATATACATTGCCCTCAAAGTGCTTGCAGTCGAATTACAGACAAAAGCAGAAAAATAAACATTAAGAGGTCTTACAGCTGCCATAATTGAGGTGGGATATTAGGGCCATGCAATGGTAATGCTCCATGCAGTCTCCTGATATGCTGGTCAGATTGCTCTTGTCCATGGCCCAACCCCAGTGCTTTCCTCTTGTCCATGGCCCAACCCCAGTGCTTCTACCTCAGACGTCCAGGTGTTTGGTATCTAGTCAGTGTCTCACACATATCTGTGATTTGTAGAGTACACAATGAATGTTGGCCTAGTGAGTTACATTAATGAATTCATTTTTGACTCAGAAACAGGTACCCAACAATTCAAGTTGTAAATGTGGTAGAAGCCTTGGTTGTCAGGTGCAAGTTTCCTGAAAACTCATGCAGGGAAATGTGCATAACAAAATGATACGAAGTATTGCTGAGTGCTTCCTGCTTATTTCTTCAGGGTGTCTGCTGGCCCCTTCTGCTCATATGTACAAAGAGCAAATATATTTACATTATTTAACAGGCTAATTTTAATGAAATGCCTTTCCTTGGTAACAAAGCCTCCAGGCAGAAAGAACAAAGTAAATTTGATTTAATTTCCCCAATGCAACATCTCTACCACCTCTTGGTATCAATTCTACAGCCTAAATCTATGTGATGGATAATCTGGGAGAAGTGAGATTTGAGAACACAGAAGACGAAGAATGGTGTGGATATCTGCTTCCTTAGGAAACTCAATAACAGAGCCCGCTGGATAGACCCACAGCATGGGGATCATTTTGAGTATATGACTGCTTCTCTCCTTATGTTTGGCCTTTAGCAGAACCTCAGATGCAACCAGAGCAGTTGGGCAACACAGAGAGCACCAAACAGAAGACAGAGTAATACATAGAGCGGAAATGGCACATGTAAGAACCCTCAAGCTTCCTGTAGCTGTAGTTAGAGCAGGGGGCAAGTGCTATCTGGGGCATACACTTATTATCAAAGAAAATCTGCCCAGGAAGGGAGGTGGATTATCTCTGTAATTAGATATTGAGCAGGTCCACCTGAAGTTCTACAAGTGTCAAATATACCTCATGACATAGCCACAGTGGACTAAGAGGGATAACCATCAGGGACCCTGTGGCAGGATTTCAATCTGAAATCTCCTTCTTGCATCAACTGTGCAACCAAGAGGGAGCAACTTTGCACTCAACAGTGTCACAATCATAACACCTAGTGTCAAGTGGAGTGCACTTCAACTGCACTGAGTTTAAATAAATGGGAGAGACAGACTAGCATCTCCAAGCAGATGGGAGGGGGGCCTGCAAGGGTCAAGGGAAGCGTGACAAAGGCAAAATAAAGCAAAATTCTTTATTGCAAACATCTGATTTTTGAAAGCAAAATTTATATTACATGCCAGAGGAATATTCATTGCTTTATTCTGGAGCAATTAACTATTTGGAAGACATTAACTATTTGGAAGACATAACACGGTCAGAGTTATAGGTCTTCAATTATAGGGAAAGAAAACCCAAGATAAAAACTAAGATTTTTCTAAGGATGTGCTGCAGTATAAAAACATAAAATATAGTTTTATTTGTAGGCTTTCACACTAAATCCTCTCTCCAGATCACTGAACTCAAAGGAATACCAAGAGTCCATTCTCCCTACCTTCCCAGATGTCTCTCTTCTCTGTAACCTATTTACAAGTATTGTGAATAATCACGGTGGAATGAGAAACTACTGCCCAGGACTTGGAAGATATCTGTAGGGCTACTGTTTCTGTTAGGACAGGTTTGATGACCGGAGACAGGCTGGTGAAGAGCAAGAAGAAAGTCCATGGAAGATGGGAGAGAGATATCTTTATGACCCAGGAAATGGGGAGCTTTGCCGGAGAGTTCCAGAGAACCCACTCTGGAAGTTGACTCAGTGCCAGGCTGTCTTTCTGTTGCCTCGTGAGCTAGCAGATGGAAAATTTTTGTTCTTCCTTATTCTCTCTAGGCTGATGCTATGGAAAATATGATCCAGATACCAGCAACATTAATGTCATTTGGACTCTTGTTAGAAAAGCAGATCATGGGGCCCAACACCAGATCTTTGAAATGAAAACTCCAAGTTGGAGTCCAGCAATCTTGTTTGATAAACCTTGGGGGTAATTCCCATGCACATTCAAGTGTCAGAAGCACTGCTCTATGATACAGAGGGTGCCGGTGATGAAGCTTCTCTTAAATACTTGACTCTCACCACCAGAATTTTCCTCTAAATTACTGGCATTCTTTCTACAGATTTTGCTGTTGGTGCATTCTCTTACTTACTAGGAAGTGCCAGTAATTTTTATGATTCAGACAAATGTTAATCATTCAGGAATTTTAGCATTCAGACAAGCTTTTGGACTCAAGGAACTATGTATGTAACTCAGTGGCACTGCAAGTGATTGCATGATCAAGGTCATGGGTTCTATCCCCAGCACCAAACCAAACCAAACCAAACCACAAAGATCTAGACTTCCTATGTCAGTTTTAAGTGGTCCTAAGTGTTTGTTTACTAAAACATCAATGAGTTACAGTACCACCAAGTACGAGTAATAATAATCATGTCGCCAATGTCATGTGGCTTAAAGATATCTTTGATTATGACACATGTTAAGAGTATTCAACAGTGATCAATATTAAAAGAAGAAAAATTATTAGAAATGATAAAATATGACAAACCATATGAGCAATATATTGATTTAAAATTATAATTAACATAGTCAAGGTATTCCTAAGAAAGCGGAGTAGATGGTACCTTTGAGACAAGATCTAAATTCTGAGAAGTGAGGGCATAAATTACTCTAAAGAAATATACAACTTGATTGGATTCTGGCTGCTACAAGTGTGAGTCCTGAATGCTAGGATAAGCACAGGTAAGAGGAAGAAGTCTGTGGTCCATTGAGGTGCATGTATAAGCAAGGGATGAACAGAATTTCCAGATTTTGGAATGCTGGAAATGGTGAGTAAAGAGCACCAAGATGCAGAAGGACCCCCAGATTACCATTCAGAAATATTTCTTCCTTCACAGTTCTGACTTGATTGTTTGAACTGTCCTTCTTAGCCCTAGATGACTGCAAGGTGTGTGGGTAACATATTTTCTTTCGGCCTGTGCAAAGGCTTCTATACCTCAACTGGGATTATGTACACAATCATGTATGTTCGGAGTAAGGATAGAAATTCTGTGGAATATAGGTCCTTTAAAATTGGAAATAGGGGTCAAAAAAGTGTCAACTAAAAACAAGTTTGAATCTCTGACCTAAGAACTGAAGCTATCTTCCCTAAGTATATAACTTCAGCTTAGGCAATCAGTATCTGCCCCTTTATCCGCTTGTGGGTCACAGTGTACAATACATGCAGACACTAATTTTCTACTTGATCACTTGTAGGAGGTTTTTCAGACAGGTTCATCATGAGTTCAGATCTCCTGATTGTTAGCTTCTGATGAAACCTAAAATGTTCAAACTTGAAGGTCATATTTAATTACATTATAATCCAATCGTTTTGGTTCCAGCTAACTCTGCGTATTAAAATAGACACAATATTTCCTATGGAGAGTTTATGATAATTTTAGACTACTTAAAGTTTAGAAACTTTAGAATAAAACTCTCCTGAAATATTAAAAAAGTTCTAATTAAATGAGATGATACAAAGTTATTTTAAGCAATAAGCAGTCAGTGAAAATCTATGGTTAACTTAAAATAGGAATAATATTTAAGATGCATCATACTTCCTTACAAATTAATCCCACGTTACAGAGCATAAATTAAGGATAAGTGTACTGAAAAGGCATAACTGGGCCTGTATGGACCATATTAGAAAATTAAGCATATTATTCTAAATGAAAGCCCTCAATTTCTAATTAGATTTTATGGCAATATTTTTCTGTAAAACAAATAGTGACTATGCTGGTCATGATTAACTAATTAATATTTCAGACCAGTTTAACCTTTGTAGTCCATTGTCCTTTAACTATGTATGAACTGTAACCTCAAGACATTTGACGTCAGCTATTTTCTTTTTGCTTTCAAGAATAGTTTGGCTATGAAGAGGGGTCCCCCAAGGCTTCCTGGACCCTGATTTCAGCTTTCTACCTCTCCTATTACAATGTTAGTTTGTATATGACATGACTGAAAACTATGTAAAAATTTAAAATTTTTAAAAGATGATTATAATAGAGGACATTTTGCATGCTTATATCTGGTAATCTGAACAACTAATTTGAAGACAACAATATGCAACACAACAACCATTGGTGAATTCCTACCATCTTTTTTAGTTAACTTGTATCATTTCTAATGAGCTTTTTATGATTTTTTATTCTCTTTAATGATTTGCTCAATCCTGCATTCTTACATCTGATAATCTGAGCAACTTTGTTGAAGACAGCAATACGTAATATAATAACAATTGTTAATTTTTATCAATTTGCTTTGAAACCTTGTATGATTTTTATTATTTTTGCTGTGCTTTGTTTCTGTCTATGTTGTTATTTTTTATTCTTTATGAAAAAAAGAAAGAAGGCCCACTGCCATCAATCCCTCTTAATTTATACACCCTCACTTTAAACTCACTTATCCCATATTTCTGGCCACATTTGGAGACAGTTCTGGAAGTCCTCTTTCGTGTTTTCAGTTGGGCTGCCATTCCTTCCTTGATATCCTAAGTGGATTCAAAACGTTTACCTTTTACAATCATTGTGACTTTGGGAAGGAGCCAGAAGTCGTACAGTGCCAAGAGTCAGTGGATATGGTGAGTGAGGACAAGCTCTCACGTTTTTATGAGCTGGTCTCTGTTGGGAGATGCTTGCCAACAGGATTCACTGTATTTCTGATCACAACTGCTAAAGGCACACACGAAAAGGAGTGCAGAACTGCTTCAAAAGTTGACAAGAACAATGGGATCGATCCATTCAAAGGAAGGGGAAGTATTATGAGGGGGATTAAAAAACTGTTTTAATTTAAACAATCATTGTTTATTTTTACCACACTTCATGTATATTCCTTAGGTAAAGTTTTCATTTCAACTGATTTCAGTAGAACATTCACCTTTTCTTTAAGGCAACAGGGAGACATAAAAATGTGCTGAGCAAAAAGTAGTTTGTCTTTAGTAGGAAGTCAACTTGATAGAAACTTCTGACATCAATATCAATTCCATTAATACAAACAATTCTGGTAGGGAAGTGGGGACGGGAAAGAACATGGGTTCCAGAGTTAAATTGACCAGGACGTGAATTGCTATTCTACCCTTATGATTGGGGCATATTATGTAATGTTTTTAAATCTCTATTTTCTATCTAAAAAATTAGTATAATTTCCATTATTCTCACTATGTGTACAGTTTGGAATCTAGTAGTAGCCCAGTAAATTCAGACTGAGTGTGTACATTACTTATGTTATGGAAATGTATAAAGCATTGTGCTGTATGCTACAGATACAACGAGGAGTGGGTCTTGTGTTGTTTCAATCTAATAGGGTAGAGAAATAAAAGATGATACATTTGGTACATGTTAGTGTAGAGATAATATTTTGCACCATGTAAACACAGAGTAGGAACCCCAAATACAGGGTGAGTGAAGGTCTTTGACAATAAGCAACCTCTAAACTGATGCCTGGAAGCTGAGAATTTAGCTGTGTAAAGAGAGGTTATATGAAGAAGTGTCAGGGCTCAAAGATCCAAAGAAATTTTTGTGCAAATACACCTGCTGTGTGACCTGTTATGGCTCATGACTGTGACCTAAAGCCAAGTTCACCACCAAATGGTCATATAGAGCAGAGGCACAGCAACCAGATCCCCAGGGGACAAGTACTGTCCCACAAGGCACAACATATGGGGAAACCATTGCCAAAGGACACTGGCAAATCATTCAAAATATGAGATAGAATCAACACTGAGAGGTCCTTGAATACACAGTGAAGTCTCAATCAAAAAAGTCGAAACTGGGCAAAGCAAAACCTGAGTGGGTAAACTGAGACATCATTTCACAGGCAGTGGGACCACAGCTCTGCCTTCAGTCTTTTGAACAGTGATCCGGTTGGTGAGGCAGGGATTTGCAAGAACACATCAAAGAGGAGGGGCCAATGTATACACCTGAGTCTGGCAACTCTGATGGATGGAGTTGACTCAAGGTACAACGGGCAAGAACACAGTAAGTCACTGGGTCACAGATCTTGTAAACAGCAGAGATGAGAGTCAGAGTGCAGCATTAGAATAGCAGCCCATGTAGAGGCGGCGTCTGAATGACCTACTTAGGTTGAATGCCATCTGACAGAGCTTGAAATAAGCTGAGCTGCTCAAATAAGATTTGTCTCCCCTCTGGATTGTTCAGAGGCCTCCTAAAGGTTGACAGAAGTGGAGGTACAAATGCAGGACGCCAGTCTCTCTTGCACAGAGGGAAGAGAAGTGCTTTTGCCTCTAATTTAGTGTCTAAGGAGAGTAGATTGTTCTACATGGGATGGAGTGACCTCCCGAGACCATGGCCTAATAAGGAGCAAAGTTGACTTACTTAATTTTTCATTTCCAGCCATAGGCATTTTCCAGGGACACAGAAAATACCTAAAAATGCTAATACAATACATATTCATGTGATGAACATTGCAAGTGATCAATAACATGTTTTACTTAGGTCCAGTGGTTCTCAGAATGTGATCTCTGGACCAACAGAATCACCATCATCTGGGAAGTTGTTAAAAGTAAAATTTGAAGGTCCTGTTTCCTACCCTATGAATGCGGAACAGGATGAGGCCATGTCGTGTTTTACGGTAACCTCTCAGGTGATTCTGAGGCAGGCTGAAGTTAGAGATCTGATGTATTCATTAAGCTTTTTCCTAAGGATGTCCTGATTTTCAAACTTTTCTTCACAAAGAAGCTAAAACTGCCATTTCTTTTCAAATGAAAGCCTATTGAATTTGATAAGTGAGGAATTTCCTCAGATATTTAGAAACAATTGCTACTTGGTGGACAGTATGCAAAGATTCCATGAGTTTATGAATCGTGTATTTTGAATAGCTCTTTTAGAGCTCTGAATTTTATAGCTTTTCCAGAGATATCCTGTCATTGTTCAGCATCCAGGATTCTGTTGGTACTGGGTCAAGTTCAGAGAGTGGGTCAATAGCAGGATGCAGTCTCAGATTGTAGAGGTGGAGGCCGCTCTCCCCACTCCACAGCTTTACCCTTCCAGGCATCTGGCTTCCTTGGGTGCTGCCTGGGGACTTCCTCCTGGACAGTCAGAGAGCTGCAAGGATGCCTACAATCTCATGTTGTGAACTTATCACACAATTCATTCTAGAGACACTTTTCACCACTGTTTGAAAAGACTGTTGTCATCAAAGAAGATTACTGTACATTTTCATTTTCAATCTAACCGACCAAGATAAATGATCAAATAGTCTATTTATCTAACAGCCTAAATTTAAGATTAGCTAATATAATCTTATCTGAAACCTAAGGTTTCAATTTAATTGGCACTGAAAGTCACCCTGAGCTGACTTTGTGACAGCCAATCAATATCTTTAATGGCATGCTTTGTGACGTCATTTCCTTGAAATAAATGTCCTAGAGTAATAGAGCAGTATCTAACACAAACAAATTTAAACTACAGGGGATCAAGATGTGTAAATAACGTATTGCTTTGCCCTTCATATATATGCTAAATTCTTCCACTGCTGTCAGTTTCAGCCAAAACACTGAAGAAAGTTTTTACATTTACTTCAGAGTCCCAGTGCAGTTGGATGTAGTCACTGATGGTTTCAGCACCCAGCATTCTGGGTAAATATTATAATGAGAATTGCCTTGGGGAAAAAAAGAAGTTCCACTGAAATAAGGAATAGGGGTAACTAACTACAGAAATTAAATTTTCTGGATGGAAGCAGGACAGTCTCTCAGACCTTACTGTGCCTGCAAATCACCTAGGAGTCTTGTTAAACTGCAAGCTCTGGCTCAGTATGTCTGAGAAGGTAGAGATTCCACATTCCTAACAAACTTCATGGAAATAAAAACACTGTTAATACACAAAACCACCTTCAGCTGCAAATCACTAGAAGTCATCTTAAAAAAAAGAAAGACCAAGTGAAAAATAATTTGTCAGTAGCTGTTCGGTTGTACTCATCTCCATTATTTGAAAATAGTTACTTTTAAGACAATTATGCTCAGATGCAACACTGCCACTCACTCCTACAAGCTATAATTTCTATACTTGATTTTTTGTTTTAGTTCATATTTAAATTATCCAATTTATGAGAGTTTAGAGTAACGTGTTAAAACCGTAGCATATTCTCATTTTTCTGGCCAGTGCAGAATAAAAGTGTACGTCTTATCTCTTCCTAATACGAAAACAGGGCAGTGTAGAATAAATGAAGTTGACCGGTGTGCTTCTAAGCTTGTAAGAGAAAACAGTGGACATATTTTTGTACTATAACATCTACTGTCCCTCTAACAAGTGACAGAACAGTCACTTGATTAGAAAGACAGGATTTTCCTTTCATGAACAAAATATGTTTTCCCTACCAATCCTAACTTTGACAATGATCGTGAAACTACACTCTCACAGAAAATCCTTTCCAGTGCATATTTTACCTAGTTTTACTTGGCCTTTGAAGTATTTCCCATTTCGTGAAGGTGACAATCCAAGCCTCTATTTTCTTATATTCATAGGTTTTCACATCATCTTGCTCTGTTTCTTTGAGTTCTTATTTTACTAGTACATGTGTATGGTATACCATGAATACATTCATTGTGGGTAGTTGAGTTCTTCTTCATGATCTGATTGAACAAAATACTCTTCTTCAGAATGATTGCTATTTTTAATGTAAGAAATCCACCTGGTCAGACCACTGCCTGTTTGCTAGGCAGAGACAGCTGTTCCCAGAGTCTGTCATGCCCACGCTATAGCCTGCTGGAAAATATGCAGACAAGCAGGAGTTTGGCATAGGGTCAGTTTGGACCTCAGGCTTCACTGACAGCTCAGCTTCACTGTGGTTTTCTGGCAGCATAAGTAGATGTTCTACCAACTCAAAGAGACTATTGTTCTGTTACTGTGTTTCTTCAACACACACACATGTATATGACCACAAACACGTGCATATACACACATTCGCTTTCCAGTCTCCTTGCAATAAAGAGGGAAGTCTTGTAAGGAAATTGGCTGTATGCCACATTGCCATAGTCTGTACTGTAGGTGCTCTGGATGAAGCTTGTAGAGGAACATATGGGCCTCATGAAAGAAACACCTGTTCGTTCAAACTGGAAAATAGAAACTAAAAGTTACCCCCCTGCTTATTTGGAACCCCTAGAAGGAAAGCTGACTGTGATTGAATGAAAGAGGCTGCTGGAGGCCACTTTCTGCCCATATCTTCCCAGGTGAGGCAGCTCCATTTCCATCATTTTTAAACAGATATCATTAAGGGCATGCTCTGAATTTAGATGCTGAGAACACATTTAAAAAGTCCCCTTCCTAGTAACTTCTAAAATTGAATCCCTGTACAACACACACACACACACACACACACACACACACGCACGCATGCATACATATAATTTTTTTAAACATTTAAAAAAAACTAAGATTTAGATTTGCACCATTCAATGTAGTCAAAATTTTCAATAGAATCTTTTACCTGTTTCAAAGTTTGTGGATATATCAAAGTTAGGTCATTGTTTTCAAAAGTACAACTTTAACAACCAGAGAAGATTTGGTAGTAGAGATATATATAGTTTTGAAAAAATATACTGATGCAATTGAAAATATTGTAATACAATAATAAAATATACCACAAGAAGTAATAGTTGCTTTTCTACAATTAGAATATACAATGCTATGAAAACATATTAATTCACCTTTAAGTCTCTATTCCTGTGTGACAAATAAAGGATATGTTCTTCCACTTATTCTTGACAAGAGAGGAATACCTTGAAAAATCCAGTTACTCAGTTGGTCAACTAAGAGTTCTTAGAGATTAAGAGAATTCATTGTAAGTGTACTGAATGGGTTACAAATTGCACCCCCCCACACGTATACATGTCTACATATATACACAAAAACTATGTCTACACACGTATTTGTAGCATAATCCAGCTATAAATAAAATATATATTTATAGATACATATTATTTTTCCACATAGTAAAATATGTGGAATAATGTTAAGCAAAATTTTTCTGAGAGGTAGGATTAAGCATGCCCTATTTTCATTTTGTTCAACTGCACTTTCTGATTTTTTTGGATAATTTATTCTGTGTATAATAAAACTGACAATAAAGAGAGAAGAGGATTGGGGTATAGGACACAAAACATTCCAGGCCAACTTAAAACTGTTCTTAGACCTGAGACATTCTGGTGCCCAGCCATGGAAAGGAACCGCCACTGAAATTAAGAGGTGACCAGACTATTCCTTCAATTGTTTGAAAATCTGGTCCATAGCCTGTTTTGTTAATAACTGTAGTGAAACATGGCTATTCTTATTTCTTTATCTGTGATGCTTTTGTCCTAACCAGCAGAGAGAAGTAGCTGCAACAGAGAACAAGTATCCCAGGAAATCTAAAATATTTATCATCTGGCCCTTTCGGGGATGCAGGGAGGCAGGAGAGCAGAGACAAGGCGAGGAAATAAAAAGGATCAGGAAGTGATTTATACATGTACCAACTTTCTATGATGATGTTTAATGTGTATCACAAACATATACTATTTTTTTTTAATGAAAATGTACATTGATTCCTAACCTTTCAGGTAATGAACTGCCAGATCGCTGTTCTATTCAACACAAAGCCTCCCACTTCATGTTCAAAAGCTGTGGAGCTTGATTTTGTCAAAACTGGAAACACATCATTGAGCCTGTTAGCCTCCTAATTTTCAATACCATGGTTTCAAATTCAGTTCTTATGTGTCTGATTTAATCAATTATAATTCAACAAAATGTGCTTTTAGATTTGCTTAGTGTTCACAAAAGCACCCCTACCCTCCCAGTTGTTCTAGGGAAAATGGACTTCAGACCTTCAAAAAAAAACTGAGTTTCTATCAAACTCATCATCAACATGGTCAAAGGTACATAAGCCCTTTCACTCTTCTTAAAGGTGATGGCTTACATAAGGTCTGGACCTAGGCAATTTAGCTCAGGATCCTCTTAAAATCAAGTGTCACAAGTTCTTATTTTTAACAAAATACGCCCCTCAATCAAACCTTCTTTCCTACATTTTATTTAACATAGACATAGGTATTAATAAAATACTATATGTCAAAGTATTCACTTACAATATACCTGTGTTCTCAAGAAATATCACTAGGCCTTCAAATTCAGAGCAGATAACTGAAGAAAGTAAGCACAAATTACTCCATAAACCTAGACCTCAAGGGTCTTAATCAAATCTGACAAATATATCCTAATCAAATCTGGTAAGGGGGCATGCTATCAGGAGAGATGGAAGCCAACCAACGCTCAGGATGAGTGAGAGATATCATATGGTGCATTGGGTCAAAAACAAAACCAAGAGTTGACCACAGATTAGGTAGCTGGTGAGGAGAGGAGAAAGAATCAGAAAGATCTAATGCCAACTACAGGTGAGATGACACTGTAGAGATTTCTAGAAAAAGCGTGGGGAAATAAGCCACACCAATTTCCAGCTAGTATATTATTGATGATTATATGTCTTACAAGGTTTAGAAAATGATTAAGGAAAAAGAAATGAAAACTCATTAGGTCATCATACACTACTGAGACTAGGGTTTATGTGTTATAAGAGAATGGTAAATAGCAAAAAATAACCTTGTTTCTACAAAAACTTCCTGACCAGTGAAGCAACCCAGGAAAGCCTGCCTCACCTTCTCTTGGACCCAGGAAATGAACCTTCTACACGGGGGCCGGTGCGTTCAATGTTACGTAAGAAGACAGACTAGACAAATCTTCAGACAGGACCCTGCTACTCCTCCCCATGTTCATGTAGTGTCCTGTCCAGTGCTTCTCTCTGTGGAATGAAAAAGAAGGATTTCCTTCAAATCAGTGATTAAAGATGCAAAACTACCTGTCTACATTCCATATTCTTTCTCCAGGACTCCTTTTCCCTAAAACGTCATATGAAACATTCACACATTAAGCAAACATGAGCATCATGTAATGTATATGTTGACATAGTTTATTAATTTATGCATTGGATATTTATAAAGTCCCTCTTTGAACTATGTGTATGTTAGAGAAGTTGGAGATCACAGGTTTTGCCTTCGTGTTGCTGTTGGATACTTCTAATTATAACACAAATATGATAATTTGGGATCAAAATACAAAAAGACTTTTTAAAGATTTAAAGAAAATTCATCTTGCTGATGTTTGGAGAGTAACTGCTTTCCACACAGGCATCAGTTTTGTCTAAGGATTCTGAACCTATAAAATGGGTAAGGGAAGAAACATACGGAATACACACAAGATAATACTTTTAGCTGAGGCTAACCTTAAGTGAAAACTTGTAGGTGTTCGTGTAAGAAAATGTGATAATTAAAGGGAATAATATTTTAAAATATGGCTTGGTAAAGTGCAAAAAGTTGTAGTAAACAATTTTTCTGTTGCCCTTCTTCTATGTTGACTTCCTAAAAGGATACAGAGGTATAAATGAAGATTTCAGATTATATACTTCAGAGCAATAAAACTTCAGAGTTATCGAATACCTCATTAATCCCTCTTAAAATACACTGGCAATCTGTCTATATATCTGTTGTCTATCTATACATCTAATGATCCTGGCCTATGAAAAGTAAAGCTGTCATAAACTATAAGCATTTGAGAATAGATCGGCATGTTCAAACGTCTCCTACAGTACAAACTAGATTTTCTTGTCAGACTTATATATATATGAAATCCATATTTATTTCACACAAAAGAGATCACTGGATTTGTCACAGCAATTGCATAATTATTATTTGAACTTCAAAAGTTTTATGAATTAGTTATGAAAAATATGCTATATGAAATGATCATACATGTTGGATTGCTTTAGCTATTAAAAACAAACGAATACATATACAAAATCAAATCCTCAAATCTTTAGTTTTGCTCCTGAAGGGCATTTAATTCCATAGGAAGATGTCTTTTCTCTGTTTGTGCCAGTTTGAGCAAATTTTAAAGTACTGCACCCTTTTTGCTCAAGTAGCTGAAAAATATTGATCCAGTGATGTCTTCTTTTTATACGGTTATGGATGCCTATGAAATAAAACAATAATGTAATGGTGGCCTACCTAGGACAGTGGCCACAGAAGATAACTAGTCCTGCAGTCCTACTTACTTATCATAACTACTGTATCATTGTTCAGAGAAAAAGAAAGAACATTTTTCAAGTTTTTCCAAATCCTGGGCTTGCAGTGGTTGGAAAATCATAGCCTGCCCTCAGTGAATTTAAAATCAGGCTGATCACCTTCAGTTTGCTGCACCAAGAAGCACCTCTTGAATTTTACCTAATGTTAAAAAGAAGGTATGCTCACAACAGCCAAATCCTAATAATCCTGCCTGGACGTTAGGGGGAAACGGCAGCAGAACACAGCTATCAGCACAACCGGAGAATCAATCGCGTGTCAGTTCATCAGCTTTGCCTGGGTCCTGTTCTACAATTCACCCTGCTCGTCTGCACCTGTCCCTCTCGCTGCCCTCTCCCACCAAGACGTTCTGATTGGCTCCAAAGCTCGTCTCATCTTCCTCATACACTGAACTGCTCTTCTAGGCAGTTCTTTGGGCCATTGCTCTGCCCTTTTTGGTTCAAGACTCTCAAACAACCTATACCTCACTCGCCTGATTCAATTTTTCAGTCTGATGCCCCTCAGCTCTTGCCTTTTAAAACACTGTTGCTTTCACAGTCTTACACTCCTATATCTGGTTATCTGAGAAACCACTTTGAAGATAATAGTATGTAATACAACAATCACTGTTAATTTGCTATCACCATGTTTGAAATTCTATATCTTTTTTATTGTTTTTGTGTTGTTTTGTTTGTGTCTTTGTTTTTGTTAATTTTTTTGTTCTTTTCTCTTTAAAATAAAATTTAAAAAACAACAATGGTGTGTATTTCTTAGCTGTTCTAAAAGCCTTCCTCATCTTATCCCTCCCTCTCTCTCATTCTCTCTCTGTTTCTCACAACAAATACACAGATATATTATATATATTTATATATAATGGTGATTAAAATATGGCAAATGTTTAAATTTTAAAGTTATTACAGAAAAAGTACTTGGCCACCAATCCCCTGAAAATATTTTCTCTTGCTTTATCACGTAATTCTTACCACTTTTTGAAGCAGCTCTGGAAGTCCTCTTCTGTGAGTCTCTTTAATTACATTGCCCTGTTCACATTTCATGGTCATTTTGACTTTGCTGAAGAGCCAGAAATCGTTTCTAGATGCAGTGAATACAGCTGATGAAAATATATTGCGATGATTCTGTGAGCCTGCCTTTCTGCTGATGGGAGCTGGCATCAACCTTCGCCGTAGCTTTGACCACACCTTATAAAGACACTCAAATATGTGCACACATATAAACTTTTATACTACCATGGCTCTAGTGAGCTTTCTTCACACCACAATAAATTAGGATATAAAAGCATGTGTATTTATCTGGTGTATGAGAGGTAGACACTGATGTGTACAGCTCATCTATGGACTTCTATTTAACACTATGCATTTATTTAGTCTGGAAAGAATGTTCAATAAAGTTCTTAGAGCTAAAGAAAAGACTGGAAGGGAAAACATTTTCTGGCACAGAAGACAAAAATGTAAAAGCAGAATGTAAGAGATTTAAAACACAAGGGATTTAAAATATATGAGTTCATTTTCCATGAGCTTTAGCCATAAGAAACTATTACATCTCTTTATTTTAGAGTCAAAAAATTGCATGTTTCACCATGACAAGAGGCAAAAGGAGACATTTTTATAAGCATGGAGATTATGGAAGAAATCAACTGAATAATACACTGCATGTCTGTTAGAAAGAAATAAAGCAGAAAAATAACTGCAGGTTATGACAGAATCAGATGATAAAATATGCCTGGGAAGAAAAATCTGTGATTTATAAAGAAGCTCATATTATAATAATTTATTTTTATATTCTGACATGCCCTCCCCTCTCTGAGCACATTCCCTCTCCTGTGTAATCAGAAGTGGTTCCATCGAAGTCTGTTTTGTATGAATATAAACTCATCTTCAAAGAAGCATGCAAGTACCACTAAATTCAAATCTATTTTGTTCCTCTAGGCAGGTAATAGATTTTAAGTATCTGTCTAGTTCCGTACTCTCCCTGCCTCTGTGCCACTTTCAAAGTGAAGTCACTAATGCTGTAGAGATTCAGTTCGATGAGGTTTTCAGTCCAGGATGGTCGTCTGGGACTCAAAAGGGCCCCAAACTGGCAGCACTATGTCTCTACTTCTGGTTTCCCCACAGAATGTAACAAAAGAATTGAGTCTCACTATTTATTTCTATGTTCACTCATTTCACTGATTCCCAGCTTTGGCTGTTCCCCGTATGTATCATCTCATAGCCAGAAATCTACCCCTGAGCTCCAGCCCTTGTGATGCAGGTACCTGCTGGCTGTTACTTGCACTTTTTAAAAATCGCAAGATCCTCTCTTGGTGGGTCCCCTGAAAAGTGAATCTCAACCCTCCTTCCAAACCTCCTCTACGAGTCTCTGTCATTCATGTACCTCTGAACTCCAGCCTGGTCTCTAGATTCTACCTTCCCACAGCGGGGTTCTGTATCACTGAGCGGACAACAGAAACACCATTTCCAGAGTTATTCAGTCATTCAGGTTGAGTTTTGCATTGTCTGCCATGAGTGATGCATAGACTTTCTTGTAATTATACACTCAGAGACATGGAAGGTACTTAGAGACTGTGTATTCCAACTTTCATAGCCATGAGGACTAACAATCTAAGACCATATATCTTGTTTGATGCTGTTTGTACAAAAGAATACTTAAGGAATACCTAGGTCTTGATAGAATTTCTAACTCTCCATATCATCTAAGTCTAGAACTCCCACTGTGGACTATGGTATTATAATTAAAATGCTCAGTTTATGTTATTCAATATTAAGAGATTATCAGTTTATGTTATTCTATGGTATGAGCAATCAGATTGATATCCACTGAGTTCTCACCAAGTCCTCTAGGCTGTGAGAACACCAATGATGTAAGATAAATTCCCCAAACACTGTTGGAAATAAAAAAGGTACTTGACACAACAAGCACTACATGTTCACAATTACACCATCAGAACTTAAGAGTCACCCTTCAGGAAACATCAAGCCGGGCTTTGAAGGCTACAAAAGAATTTTGATCAGTAGAAAAGAGAGAAGTAAACCAGAAATAGAAACTGAGAGAAGTGAATCCTTCAGGATGGGCTGAGCTCAGCATGTGGCCAGGCTGATTAGACGGAGGCTTTATAGGGGCAAGAGAAGATGCTAATGATACTTTCTGCTACAGGGGATTTAGAGAAAGGCCTTTGATTAGACAGCAGAAGGATTCATAAGTGTAATTAATGTTTTTTGCGACCCTCTCAGTTGTGACAATGAACTAGCACTTTAACCCTACTGACTTTATTTTTTCTGATTCTACAGCAGACATAAGGCAAATAGTACTTCCCATACCTTGTTTTTTATGTTAAGAATGTTAAGTATAAGGTACTAAGAGAACCTGTCCTAAGGGACTCTTAATAACATTTTAAAATGCTTGATCTGAGTCTGTATTTCATCAATTTCACTATATGCACTGTAGAATCTCCAAATACCAAATTCAGTTTTATTTAAGGAAATAATTATTGAACACTAATAATTATTGAACATCCTTACGATCAGATGTGTCTTGAGATTTAGCTGGAACTCAAGGGCCCCTTGGAGAACTACTAGTCCGCCTGAGATATTGGGCTTCATGTACTGGGCCATGACTCCTACTTCTCCTTTACCGATTATTTGTCCACAGAAATAGGACAGTCTTCTATGACCAAGACTTAGACTAAGATCCTAAAAACTGTGGCCTGGAAACTAACAGTGCCTTCTTTTCTCGCCATAAATGTGAACTTCTAATTAACTTCTACCACAAGTCCTCTAGGAGTTTATTCTCCCAATCCAAGGAGACCCACGTAGGCTTCTGATTTTCTTCATGTGGCAGAGGAGGGTCTCATGCTTACAGCTGCCCACACTTAAAGACAAAGCACACCCATCTATGGCCCCAGGACCAATCTCCATTCTTTTAAAAAGTAAAGTGCTTGTCATGTCTTGAAATAATTAGTGCAAAACTCCCAAAACCATGTGTAGCTCTTTTAGCTTGCCGTAACTACATAATTCAATACTTTTACCTTTGATTTTTGCTTTGAAAGATCTTGTTGTGAGTGCAGTATTGTATCCCACTGAAATTAAACAAGGGTGTCTGAATGTTTAAGGCTTGTGCATTGTTAGGTATTTTGTCCACTGAGGCAGAATTATCTCTATAATGAGTTCAGGTACCACATTTGTCATACTTTAAAAATTTTAGCATCACTATACTAGGAACAGATTTCATAAAAAAGTCACATGATTTTGATCAGATTCCAGCATCAAACTTATCAGTAAATAGTACCTAAAACTGAATTACTTTGCCTTAACCTAAAATATAGCCAGAGTACTGTGCTGCCATTCTGGAGCCATAGTTCGCCCTTGGAGATGTTCTAATTTACCTTTTAGATATTTCATATGTTGTCGGCAATTCCATTTCTTGTAATAGATGTGTTGTGTTGCCAGACAAGGTCAAGTTTCTGCAGAACAAGTAGTAAGATATGCATTGATTCTAGGAAAGCAATAGCAGGAGGATTTTCAAAGCCTAATCTTATGATTCCATCAGATCATTGTGAAGATTTCTAATCATTCCTTAACAAAATACTCGGGGAAATAATCTAAGTATTGTCAGGTTTTCCTGTCTTTATGTGCACCTCTTTTACAGCCCCATATTAAATATAGGTTCAAGAAGAAACACTGGGAATGTATGTACTTTTAGAAATTGCATGTGTCAGATGATACAATTTTACGTGCCTAAACATTTGCCAGTATGAATTTCTGGTTTAGGATTTTTCCTTCCACTTTATTAGATTTGCATGATTTTTAAAAAGAGAACCATTAATTTTACAGAAAAAGTGGATATTAACAGCTACTGCCCTGTATGTTATACATCAGTACAAATTTTTTAAAAATTTCAATGTTGACAGAATTATTTGATAGATCATAATATATTTCCATTATATTTAAATAAATTTGACTTTTGCACAGCCAAAGTTTTTACTAACGTTTTGCTGTTTGAATGTGAATACACCATTCATCTTAAATATAATACTAAATCCACCTTGTGAGTTCCATATATTACATTAGCCGTGGGGCATAAACCTGAGGAAGGGAATTAGTTTGATTTAGAAGGCTTAAGCCAAATCCAATTTTTAGATTTGTCTGTAAACACAGAACCACCAGTGTTTTCCTGAAGACTTGCCATGTTTCCACAGTTATGATTATACCACAATGAAATGACAGAAGATAACAAGACAGGGAAAAAATAAATCTCACATATAAAATTGATCTTGGTATTTATTATAGGTTTGAAACTGCACAATCCTCTCATCAGCTTTAAACCCGAATTTCCAGTTTCATCTGACTTTGTTGCTATACATCAAACGTGAGACATGGTGAGACATGGTGTGGTATAAACGCTGTAGAGCTACCAGCTCTGCTGTAGTATTTTAACTCACTAGAATGGATGCCTGAACTTTTGGATCAAGAATTTTCCCTTGCAGAAGGAAATAATGATTTATGAAAAAATATTAATACAGCATCCTATGATATTTTGCCTGGAAATTTTTGCAGTAGTTGCGATAATAACACCTAGAGCCTTCACTATTAATACTCATATGTAGACTAGTGATTTAGGGTGATAATGAAGGTATAAGTCAAACACTGTACCAAAACAGTGAAATGGGTGGACCTTCTCAGTGTCTTTGTTATAAAGACCTAGTTTTCATTTGATCATGAAAATGTTGTTCCGGATATTTTGAAGTAAAATATGGTTTACCAAGAATCAAGTAATAAAGTCCCTGTACAAATAAGCAAACAAAATGATACATAAAAGCATCATTCTAGACCATGGTATAGAAATACCTGAATTATGTTTTCTTTGAATCTTTCTGCAAGAAAGTCCCAGGTTATTTTCATGATTATGCCCACATATTTAAATTTTATAACAGCTGAAAATTTCAGATTCCAAAAGTAAAGAAAAATCTGAAATTCATACGAAGATATTATATAAAATCTATGCCTCATATAGGGTAGTAAGGTTCAGACACTCTGTCATTGTTTCTCCTGCTATTTATTTGCCAATGTAAGAAAACCACAAAGTCCTGTTGGAGGATAAGTGTAAAATTTGAAATACAAGTGGTACCTAGCTTTATGAACTTAATTTAATCTGTGCCTCTGGGAAAGGTGATTTTGTTCACCTTCATGTGGGGAAGATGGCTGTGGTTATGGTCGTCACCTGATGAGCAGTTCACAGATGGAAGTAAAATTTTCCTGAACACTTCTGTTCAAAATTGTTCATGAAAAGAAGTGTTTGTGAACCAAAGTATTACTGTAATTCACTCATGTAAGTCCTTACAAGGACAGCCACATGGAAAAGGGAAGTTTTAACTATACTGAATATGAAAGCATTAAAAAATCTGGTGGGGAATGGAAATCCCACCAGAAGATTAGCCAAAGAATTTCTCCAGCGTATAGGGATTTCTTTAATGAATTCAATTCAAGAGTTCTAAACTAAAATTAAAAATTGTATTCAGATTATGAGATAAAGTAGAGAAAGGTGATTCCTTACTTTGCTCTTTCCGTCAATATGCTCCAATTAAATCTACAAATCTAAATCCAAGTTAAAATCTACAAGATGGTCTACCATTTTGATTTTGTCAAGCCCTTTCTTGACCAACAAAAAGAAAACGAGAGAAATGAAGTTAACACTTGCTAAATGGTTTTTATCAATAACCAATAGAATGTGCATAGTTAATTTCATTTATGCCTCATACTGGATTTATAAGGCAAGCATTATTATCTCTGTTTACAGTATAAAAATACAAGATTTAGAAAGATTCATAACCAGTAAGAGGCTGAATTAGGCTCTTTTATTTCCTGGCAAATCCTCACCCCTACCACCACTGTTTTTTACTATGCTTTGCCACTTCATGAGACAGTTGAATTAAAATATATTGTGGGCTTGGAAGGAGAAGTGAAATTAATAGGCAAGTGGTCTGTGAAATGTAGTAGGTGAGAAAGTGTTCAAAACTAGTTAACTGTATGAAAGTCTCTCAAGTTACGTCAGCAGCACACATTTTTTAATTGCATGATGCTTTTTCTGTTCAAAGAAAAATATTGTGGAGTGCTTACCTTCTTTTTCAGAGACCAAAGGTGAGCTACTTTCAAGGAAGGCAAGAAACATAAGCCTTTGTCTATACACAGGACTCAGTCCACCACAGACTACAAGGTGAGAGAAATCTGTCCTTACTACAGTGAAACCTAAGGCCTCAGTAAGAGAGAAGATCTTCCTGTACTCACTTGAAGAATAATTGCTCAGTAAGAGCCTCTTATCATTCTGGAATAGGAACCTCCTCAGTGGGCTTCTTCCTTCATCTTTTGCTGCCCCCAGGTTAGCATACTGCACAGCTCCACATGTTAACATTGTGGTCTATGTGAGTGGTGATCTTGGAGTGAGAAGCATCTAGCCTGCAGAGCCAAAAATGCCAACAATCCTGACCCGGAAGGAATAAAGGATTAGGAATTGTGTGTGTATATGTGACAGCTAAACCACGTGACTCTCGAACTGGAAACACTTTAAAATGTTTAATATGCCACAGCACAAAAGAAAAACAAATATATACATAGGTAAATAGAAGCCAACATGATAAGGGACCTTGGTCCTCTGTCTTGATTATTTCTGCTCTTCAGAAAGACCTCTTTGATCTTTGTCATTTTCCTAAGAATCCACAAGATACAATAAGTTGACTTTGTCTTCTCGTGAGAGAAAACAGAGTTGAGCAGGTTTGAGTTCTAATGGCCTATAACTCTTTCATTTTCAGCCATCTGCAAAATGTTTCATCCCTGAAGAAGAACCTCAGCATTTCTAAACCTCAGTCCTGCAACTGGACTCCCCATCCAATTTTGTTCCCTCTACCTTCAGGACTTATACCCCAGTATTCTATTTCTCTCCTCAGTCAGGTCCTTATTGATTTCCAAATAAATATGCCCAAGCTTCCAACTGATTTGTCCACCGCCAGGGTTTCCTTCCTGTGTTTGTTTTCCTGCCCTACACTGTAATTATCTTTCTAAAAACATTCTGTTTTATCTTACAAATTCTTCAGCCCCAAGCACTTCACTCAAGACCCTTCACAATTTCTTAAATCATGTTAGTCTTACATCCTCTACCAAATTTTGTATGTGCTTGACTTTGTGGTGATATATTTGCAGAGGTACAGCACAGTGAAACATCTTCAGAAGACTGCACAGTGCGTGTCACCCTCAGGGTAGACATTGTGTCATGATTGTGTTTATTTCTTTTAAATTTCTAGTGATATCACATGCTCAGGTGAATTAGGGACAACCAAGGAATATTAAATAAGTTTTATACCATTCTCCAAACTTATATCCTTTTGGCCATCTTCTTCCTCCCTAGAGTCTCCTATTATTAAGAATGTTCCCATCACTTCCCTACTTATGAACCTGCTATGAGCTTTACCACATGTGGAATGACTTTGAAGTCCTCTTTGCTGTCATCCAGGATAGACATTCCTCCGTCATCTATGTAGGAAAGCCTTTACATCAATTTATTGATTCTTATTCTTCCTAATAGTATGCATTATAGAACATAGTTTAGTAGCTCCCTCAACACTAAAAATTGTTCATTCGTACCTCTATATCAGCCATAATCACATATTAGATCAACATTTTCATCCATATCTACCTGTCACCACCCTAATCTTCCTTCAAGGGTCATTTCCCATCCCACTTGAACTAAGAAACTGATCCAGATTTTTCTGTGCAGAACTAAACCCCCAAGCAATGCTGCCTGTCAGAACTCTTTACCTTTTCTTAACTGCAATAAACAACTTGTACCTTGAATTAGAATTACTTACTTATGGCTGTTTCCCCACTAAAATGAAAGTATTTGATTGCAGAAACCATATTTTATCTATATAAACCCTAGGTATACCTAGAAGTACCCAATACAGTGGTGGAAGTTTAATAGTATCTCACCATGTATTTGTTGATTTGAATTGAACAAACAACATTAAACTTATTAATATCAAAGCAGAAATGTTAGTGAGGAAGAAAGGATATTATATCCTTATTACCTTAATAAATTTATTTGTGGGGCTTTTCTGAACAATGAGGGTAGTTACACAGCACCAAATAACAACAGCTATTTCCCTTTCTTGGCAGTTTATAAACCCTCAAGTCATTATTATTTGAACCTGCTTAAATTTGAATGATTTGAGTGGCACCTCATTTTAGTCAGTGTTATTAATAACATTGGAAATGCATTGCGTGGTTGCAATATAATCCATGTCATCTTTATTGCTTAGGTATCATGACTCAGGATTCCTATTCTGCAAGGTGGAAAATGCACTGACTTAAGCACAGATAAAATACAATGGAAGAGAATGATTCAACAGAGATGCCTGTGCATTATGAGCAGAATTTATTCTTTCATTCATTTATCCACTTGTCATTCAAGACTAGCATGTTTAAGGGTGAATTAAAGCATTTCTGCATTATTCTGCCCATTATCATGCCATTAGCTACAAATAGTTCTGTAGCTCCTTTATCCTTACCTCGGCTCCAGTTCTTGAACAGGAAGGTGTGTTTCCTTTGTCTGCACGTACCTGTCTGCCTGAGCCTTGAGTTTCCTTGGAGCTCTCAGTAGTCAATTATTTCCTAACCCTCCTACATCTATGAACTCTTCCTTTCTTGACTTTTGAACTCAGGTAACAGTGGTATTCAGAATTCTGAGATAATTCCTGAGAGTCTATCTTCTTGTGTACATGCTTTGTATAATTGTATCCTCTTTCTTAATGTGGGAAGGACCAGCAGACATGATGGAACAGTCACTCTCTTCATTTCACTAGGATGTGGAAGGCTGTGACACCCAATGGAAGAAGCATCCTTCTGCTGGCTTATCTGCTTATGCGTAATTAATGTTGTGTGTGGAACACATGGCCCATACCTGAAGATGGTATCCAAGAGGTGAGAGTGATTCTTTATTGATGATCAGCTAGAAAACATGAGAATCAGACCTAAAATCATCAGGAACAACCTCTTAACAACTTGAATGTCCTTGAAAGAGGACTTCAAGTGCCAAAAGAGATCACAGTCTGGCTGACACTTTCATTTCATCCTGGTGAAGCACTGAGTGGAAGACAAACTACAGTGTCTGGATTTTTCACCTGTAGAAACAGTGAGAGAATAAACGTGCTGTTTAAAGATAATAAATATTTTGATACATAGCATAGAAAACTAGTGCAAGTGTACAGGGAATCATTATTTGCCAGATTATTCCACCTTATGTTATGAGTAAGATAGTGAGTTAGACCCTGGATACAATGTTATGGTGTGGATCTAACCTGTCATCCAAAAGTCTCACATGTTGGGAAGGTGATTGGATCACAGGCCACTGTACTCATCAGGGCATTCATACACTGATGAGTTCATAGCTGACTCTGCTGTTCAGAGATGGGCCATGGTCAGAAAAGATATATCACTGCGCCTGACCTCAGGGCTGTATGCTTATTCCCAGTCCCCCCCCCAACCCATCTCTCTACTCCCTGGTTACCATGGATTGAGCAAACTTCCTCCACTCTGCCACTTTGCTATGCAATTTCTGCCTCAGAGCCAACAAACTGTGAACTGAGCCCAATGAAATCCATGAGCCAAAATAAACCTCTCCTCCTTTAAGTTGCAGGTTTCAGATCTTTTGTTTCAGTGAGGAGAAAGTGACTAACATACACAGTATCTCAAGTAACCATCACAACAATCTTCTGAAGTAGGTTTTTCTAGCTCCAATATGGAGCATGTATATGGGTATTGTGGAATTCAAAAGACCTGAGAGACTGCAGGAGGTTCAGGAGGATTTATTTCATTTTAGGTGAACACTGGCCCAGTGTATTTGTGTCCAAAATGGCTAAGCATTGAACAAAGGAATGGCTCCCATTTTATACATGCTGCCAAAAGGGTTAGTCTTCGGTGTGGAACTTGTGGGTAGGCAAATTACAGAAGCAAAATAAAGGTAGTTTGTTAAGCTGTGAACATGTCTTGGTGGCCTTGCTCCAGGAAAACAGAATGCTATGGGAACAGGGACAAAAGTTACCATTTTTATATTCATTAGAACAAAGAACAACAGCAGAAGGCAGAGGAAAGTTTGGGAAAACTCAAATTTTTCTTTTTAAGTCCTGCTTTACTCCCCCCTTTGATGCTTTCATATATGAATGTTAATAGAAAGCATTAGTTTTACCATCATTGATCCACTATAGGGGGAGCTCTCTATTGGACAGAGGGACAATTGTAATAAAAATTAAAAAAGAAAAGTAAAAGAGACTTATGTTGTAACTCTGTGTTGATCCTCAAGCTGCAGCCATGAATGGACTGGTCAGCTCCTGGAGTGACCAGAACAGGGCTCTTATTTCTGGTGTTGGCTCAGTCTTGTCATAGGATCAGCTAATTAGGATGGTCCGAATCTTATTGACTGGACAATTTGTATTGGGCCACCAGTTTTAGCTGACTTTGACAGATCTAAGGCATAGTTACTATAACTTTAACTACAGTGGTGATATACAAGATTATAGCAGGGGGGCCTATCCTATATGGGCTCCAGCTCATTTCTTGACACAAACAAAGTCCCCTTAAAGGGGTATATTGCATCTGTCAGGCTTATGGACATTTTTTCTTGCACCCATCCATGTGTATCTTACATGGTGATTCCCAAGGGCCATCTGTCTTCTTTGGGACAATTCCCCTAGTTCACACAGATCACCCTGAATTTGACCTATGATTGGAGGTGAGGGTGCACCTGACTCAGAAGGACCATTGGTAGTACTTGATCTTTCTCAAGTGGGTTTTCTGACAATATTTTTTAAACAGTTGTTTGAGTGTCTGGTTCATGCACCCTATCTTTTCTGAGCTCTATGGCCAGGAAATTGTGCATAATTTCCATTTTATTTCGAACTTCTGTGTGAATTTCTGGACTCTCTATGCCATGGATACTGGCCCACTGTCTGACCCAAAGGTCAGGGGTAATCCAAATCTCGGGATGGTATTTCTTAATAGAATCTTGGTCACCTCTCCTGTCTCTTCTGTTCAGGTAGGGAAGGCCTGTATCCATCCTGAAAAGGTGCAGACAACCACAAACATATATTTACAGCATCCCCCCTTGGGGAAGTTCCATGAAACCCATAAGCAAGTTTTCACATGGGGTAGCTCCCATATCAAGAATACCTGGGGGCCAAATCAGCCCTTGTCTTGGATTCTTTTGAATCCAATTATGTGACACATTGTTCACATAAAGGTCGAGTGATGGCAGTGAGTTTCAGTATACAGAAACAAGAGGCTAATAATGTCTCAAGTGCCATTTTCCTATGTAAGATCCTAGATGAAATTGTCTTACAGACCTGGGGCCACCATTTTGAGGATGGCCACTCTCCCATCAGAGAATTCCCATCATCTTCTCTCGATGTAATTTCCAGATTCCTGAGGGAACCATGTGTTTTCACTTGGAGAGTAGTTTGTGTCTATGGGAGAGGAGCCTCCAGCATGAGGACCATAGCTGGGGCTCCTCTTTTGGGTTCTGATGGCTGTCATTGTAGCCTTCTTTGCTTCTCTGCCTTTTGGTTTCCTCAAGCTTTCATTGTTCCTGTTCATTGGTGCCCCTGACAATGTGTAGCTGTCACTTTTTTTGGTGACCATAGAGGATCTAGGAACTGTAGAATTTCTTTCTTGTACTTTATTTTTCCCCTAGCAATTAGAAGACTTCCCCCCTTGTATAAAAGCAGCATGAACATGTAAAGTAGCAAAAGCATATTTGGAATCAGTATAGACGTTAGTCTTTTTGTCTTTTGCTAGTGAAAGAGCCCTTATTGAGGTTATCAACCCTGCCTCTGCACTGAGGCTCCAGTTGGAAAGGCTGAGCTTCTATCATAGAGTCCAGTGTCATCATTGCATATCATGCCTGACACACACCTTCTAGAATAAAACTGTTTCCATCCCTGAAGGATGAAACATCTGCTTCTCCAAGAGACCAGTCTGTGAGGTTCCCCCAGCTTGAGAATACTTCATCCAGGGTTTCCACAGACTCATCAAGGGGGTGCTCTCTGTTCAACTGGGAGCAGAATGGCTGGGTTAAGAGTGTTCTCTGCTTCTTAAATTTTGCAAGGATTTTCACGTAGAAGCCTGTGATATCACATCATCTTTAGACTTAACAGTCAGTGGTGCCCTCTTTGGTCCATTAAAGTCACAAGTGAGTGAAGTACTTAAATGGTCAGTTGTCCCAGGGTTAACTTATCAGCTTTTTCCATCAGCCGGTGGTGGTGGTGGCAAGTGCCCTGAAGCATGAAGACCATCCTGGGGCCCATAGGGTACAATTGTTTTGACATGTATGCCAACTGAGTGATGCTAGGATTTCTTGACCTAGGTTAAGACTCCTGCACACATTTCCTTCTGCTCATGGACATATAGAGAGAAAAGGGTCAGTTGTATCTGGCAGTCCTAAGATTGGGGCCTGAGTCAACACCTTTTGATCTGGTTTTGTTTTTTTTTGTCTTTTTTGAGACAGGGTCTCACTGTGTAGTTCAGACTGGCCTTGAGGTCACTTTGTAGTCCAGGCTGATCTCAAACTCACAACTATCCTCCTGCCTCAGCCTCCTGAGTCCTGGGATTACAGGCATGCGCCAACACACCCAGCTTCTTTTTTTATCTATTTAAATGCTCTTTCCTGGTCAGTTTCCTAAAGGAGCGACTCCTTTATCCTCCTTTTGTGGCTTCAGAGATGGGCTAGGCCATAAGTGAGAAAATTGGGATCCATATGTGACAAAGTCCTGCTGCCCCCTAAAACTCTTTTATCTACTGCCAAATGAGTAGAACTGTGAGGGCACAGACAATCCCTTTCTGTTTAATGCCCAGTTGACACTCTCCTTGTATCACTGGGAAGCCCAAAAATTTGCTCTGTTGTTAGTAAATTTGTGTCTTTTTATTTTTCTGGACACCTTATATCTAGCTTTCCAAAGTATATGATAAAAATTGTTCACACCAACTGGTGCAATGCAGAGACAGAGAAATGCAACTTTTAAGTCCAAACAGTAAACCAGGCAGCTCTTGCAGAAATGATCCCCCATTAATGTTTATGGATTTGGTACTATTGGGTGGGTGGTCTCTGTGGCCTGATTCACACAAATCCTATACTGTTCTGTGTTCATTAGGTCCTGCTTTAGGTACTAGCAAGAGTGGGGCGTTCCATGAAAACTGTGGCCAAGGTACTATGTTTTGAGAGCCATTTTAAATGCCCTTCAATGCTTTGTACAGCTTCCCAGGGGGAGGAGTATTGGCAACTCAAGCTGGAGTTGCCCCTGGTTTTAGTTCTATTATCTATTATCACTGCTGTTGATTTATAGCAGCCCAGGTGTGTTGTCTTTAGCCCACACCCCAGGTATCTTATGTATCAGTCCATGTAGCTCCTTTGCTCCTGGCTTTTGTGACTTCTCTGAACACAGTCTCCACTCTTCTACTTGTGGAACAGTAAGGGTTAACACCAGAGCCCTTGGATAAGCATGGCTTAAAGTCATGTTTCCTTGTGGCCCGAAGGCAATTTTTGAAGCAAGTCTGTCCCCAAAAGAGAAACCAGACAGTTTGGGAGATGGAAACAATCCTGCAGTTGGCCTATACCACCTATTCTTCCTTTTGCTTTCAGCAAAGTAAAGTAATGGGACAGAAAACCCAGACCAGCAACTCATCACTGCACTTGTCATCTGTTATTATGACAGATGAAGACCCAAAGCTCATCAGATGTTCGAAAAAAAATTCCAAAGAGGATCAAGTAAAAATTAAAGGGAATCAGAGCTTGTAAAAAATACTGAGAGAGATTGAAGAGTGCATAGTGTCTCTATAATGGGCTGTTGTGAAAAATATAAATGTAAAAGTATCACAACGAATTTCTTAGAAATTAAAAAAAAAAGGCATATGCCCTTACTTATAATGTAGAAAGCCACGAGAGAGTATTTTCATCACACTAACAACAAAACAAGTCTGGTAGTTCACAAAATCTTCCCCTTTTTAGCCCAGCAGAAAGCTGTTATCACAGAGCAATGTATATATTCCTCTTCACAGAAGAAATGAAACACAAAAATTCTCTCCCCTTGTCTAGAACAGAGAAGCAAATACTCTTTCTACGATAATGGTAGGTAAGGAGACAGTTGACCATGCAAACAAGTTTTTTTGTGTGTGAGTGTGTATGTGAGTTCAGAATCTCTAGAGCTCCAGACAAGATGAGCCTGTATCCATTGTCAGCTGGTATTCATGGCCCTGCACTGAGTTTGTAGAGAGAAGTCAGGGCCTTGCCAAGAGATGTGAGCACTGTAACTTCCACATTCCAAGCCTAGCATGAATATGAAGCAGAAGCAAGCTAGCTCTGGTGGGTAGTCAGAGACACAAATACTCTATTTTTTAGAAAAATAAAAGCACAAAAACATATTAACACACAGACACAAATTAGTATAAAAAATAGTACAAACACTCTATTAAACCTTCACTTATATCAGGCAGAAGCCTCCTGAACCTAGAGAGGTCACCCCAATGACGCTGAGCTGATTAAAGGAGATTTCAGCTATGGGTAAGAAAAGAATACTGCCAGAACTCCATCCCCAGAGACTTGAATGTTGTGTGAGACAGGGTTTCTCAACCTAGGCTACATGTTTGGGGGCTGTATAATTTATTTTTGTGGGGGACTGCCTGTGTACTGTAGGGTGTTTAGTAGCACTCTTGTCTTTACCTTCCAGAAGTCAGTACCATTTTCCTGATTTCAATACTTAAAAGTGTCTTTTGACATTTTGAAATGTCTTCGGGAAAGCAAAATTATCCCCAGTTGAGACCCACTGAGCCTTTGCCATGAAGTTTGTGAATTCTTTGACAGTAAAATTCCTTCAAAGAAAATGCAACCTATTGATCTATTTGTTATCACTCATTTTCAGACATCATTAACTATGCTCAAAGTTTATTCTTAAGCTTAATTTTCAAGCTTAATTTCTTGGATACCTTGAGGCCATCCAACTTGAGTAGGAAAGCAATACCTGAATCCTAACAAACCATAAAGGAGCAAAGAGCAAAGATTTTTTAACTCTTATTACAAGAAGTTTGTATTCCAGAAAGCAATTGGCTTTTCCATTTCTTCATAACATGCAATTTCTGGATTTTGTTTCTTTTAATTTCTGAAAATAAACCAGAAAATTCTTACTTAAATTTAATTGCATGCATATGAGACCTTAGCTAGTAGTGGGCAATACATATTGACTCTGACTTTTCCCAACTATTTCCTGCCAGGCTTAGGCCAAGTTGGCATATTGCCTCCTTAAACATGGTCCTAAATTGCAGTTACTGTAGCTCCTACCACTGTGTAAACAGGGCTGGATAGGCCTCCAGACTTCTGAATGATTCCTTGCCGTGTCACCCAAACACTATGTCACATATTCTAAATTTTGCTTTTCTGCAGCAGTCCAATTTAGGGCACCAATATCTATGTCAAGAAGGTAAGATAAATGTCCTAACAACGAGTTCCAAAATCCTGGTGGATCAGAATCATATCTACTTGTTTTTCACAGCATACATGGGATATCTGTTCCATTCTGCCATTCACACACCCAGAATTCCCTCATCTGGTGACTTTACTCTCTCCCAAGCCTTCAGAGAATTCTGGTCTTTTCTACTCAAGTGGGGGAAAGAAAAAGGGAGGAAAGATTACACATAGGAGAAATTTGAACACCCAGCCCACAAATGGGCACATCATCTCTGTCAGCCACACCCGTGTCAGCATATCTTGACTGCAAGGACCCTGGAGATGTATTTCTTGTGTGTCAGAGTTAACAATAAAACTAGAAACCTCAAGAGAAAATAAAACAGCATGGACTGGCTGTGTTCCAAAAATAATGCGAATCATACTCTGCACAAGTATGAGGAGTTGATATGCAAACAGAAAAAGAATACCTCCAACTCCTTGTGGGAAGCATGCCCTTCGTGTGGAATGGGTTTATAGGTTCAGGGTAGTGTTTTCCTTCATTTTAAGATCCAAATCTTGCTACTCAGTGAATAATGCTTACATAATAATATGATGTCAAGCAAAATTAACTTCTTTCAAAAACATTTATACTTGATCTGTGAAAGTATAGATTGAAATACTTTATTGTTATAGAATTAAACCTGAAATTTTTATATTTTGACAATGCAAATGGATATTGTGTATCTGAATATAGAAAACCTCCAGAACAAAAGTCTAAAAGTGTTCAGTAAGATGAATATCCTGGTATTTGGATATGGGGGAAATCATTATAGTTAAAAATAAAAGAGAAGAACAGGGCTAAGGGTACTTTGAAGAGTGTCACTCCAAATTTGGGTACATTATTGTGAATATTATTGTGTCTAGAAAAATTCTCTAAACACATTTCCCTTTAGCAGTTTACTTATCAATAATTATATGCTACTACTTGAATTTGGGAAATCCAGGAATATTGTGGCAAGTAAGCAATTTTTCCACCAATTACATCCTTGTGTGAGGAGCTAGTTACTGAGAGAGAGTAATAGCATTGGATTAGAACTACTTTTGTGAAAGCGTCTCTCTGTAGGGCTCCTTCTATGGTACAGATAATGTACCCTAGGTATTTGAGGTCTGAAGCTTATCAAAAGAGACAGAATTAATCATGCTGGGCTGCATGACATGTTTTGGAGAATGGACATGACTCCAATAAAATGAAAAAGGCAAAATAATTTTCTATGGCTTTTGAATCCTAAGGTTACCCTCCTGTTCCCCCTATTGTCCAACTCCAGATTAAAGCTTGGAATAATCACCAGATTTTGAATTGTGGGGGGAGACAGGAGGCAATCTGCACCTGGAAACCATTTTCTTGATTTGTGCTGGCTGCAGTCCTGGAGATAAAACAGCAAGAATGCCTCGCTGGGATTTCTTTGAAATCTGGGCAGGATGATTTGTCTGAAAGGAGAGATGGAAGAATGAAGGGTGGGAAAAGCTCACTCCTGGTTGCCACATTGTTGTTCTGCAGTGGAGGAACCTGCCCTGACTTAGATTGGAGTTAACAGTAAGATCAGCAAGGCAGCCTCAAGTATGCAGGAATTTGCGGCCTTGAACTTGCCAGTTTTTTCAAACAGAACTGGGTATTGTATCTGCTGCAGGGGGCTGCCAACATCAAGCTCACACAGTTCAGTGCTGAAGATCTTTCCAATAGCTGTGCAAATTACAATGTGTTTTCATCTGCTTTAGCACGTTCAAAGGATGACAAATACTTACTGTGTTACTTACATTACCTGGAAATGCACAGTAGTCAATTTGCTTTATAAGCTGTCTGTGTTGTGACATTATGCATTCATGTTATTTGAAAGATGTTTTCCAATTTTTCCCCCTATTTGTACCAAATAGTGAGCTCCAGAAGGTAAAATATACTTTGCCCAAGGAGAACAAAATATATGAAACAGGATGAAGCCAATATTCTTAATTTGCATGAACATTTCCCATATAAGTTATGCAATATTCAGCATTAATGAGCTTCTACCTCTATGTTACCGTTCTCACACAGTGCTGTGCTGTAGGGCTCACCTGTGAAGCCACTGACGACAGTTACAATAGTAACAGCTTTGGGATGCGTGCTATTTGCCAGGAGTGTTACACATGTTATTTCCAAGTCTCATAGAACTGTTTCAAGACAGTTACCAATATATGTAATTTAACATTGAGATAAGCAAAGCTAGGATGGGGTAGGTGCCTTACCCAAGGCAGTGTTTACTCCTAGATCCGTACTGTGGCGGCTGAGGTGTCAGAGCTCATGCTCTTTATAACAAACCTGTTTATTCTGCATCATTGTTTATTATATCTGCTGCTCTCTGATAGAGAATTTTGGTCCTCAATATTATAGTTATGTTCTCAGTAAAAAATAAAAGGACATCTAATATTTGGATACAGAGTTTTAATATTGACTCTACTGTTTATGACTTTTTAACCTCAGGCAAGATCGTCAACTTACATGACATAAAATTTCTCCATTTGAAAAATGGATATAATAAAATGACTGCTATAGGGTCGTTGTTCAAATTAAAATGTAGTAAGAAGAACTCGATTACTTTACTCATGTTAATTAGTATTTTTATAAAGAAAGAGAGGTCTCTTCTATTTCCAAATGAATTTTAAGAAGATTTTCTCTAGATCTGTGAGATATGCTAATGGTATTTTTTATTGCGATTGCATTAAATCTGTATAACAACTTTGAGGGTATGATCATTTTCACAATGCTGGTCTGTCCTGCCCATGAGCAAGGGATGTCTTTCCATTTTCTGATATCCTCTTCCATCTCCTTTTTTAAAGTACTATGATTTTTAATTTATAGATCTTTTACTTCCTTTGTTAGATTGATTCCTAAATATTTCATTTTTGATGCTATTATGAAGAGTGTTGTTTCTCTAATTTCTCTCCATATCTTGTAACCTGAGCAACCAGTTTGAAGATAACAATATGCAATGTAATAATCATTGTTAATTTACTATTATCTTGTCTTGGAATTCTGTATCGTTTTCATTTTTTCCTCTTTAAAATTAAAAATCAAAGAGAGAATTGTACCTAAAGAAGCATAATAGTAAATAAATCAAATTTTTTGGTTTATCTTTTCCCATATGTCAGTATGTATATGTCATCATATACCTTTATTCTCTTTTCATTTAAATCTGCATAATTCTAAATTTGTTAATTAGTAAAACCCAGTATTTATGGCTTATCTTTTACCTGCATAAAAAGGCAGCCTTATAACCCATTTATTTCCTTCCTTTATGTTCCTTCCCCTTCCCCTAGATGCCCAGGACACTACATAAACACCCTTATTTTTTCTATACCTCAGGGAGCTGTATAGCTCTCAATTAACTAGCCATTCTTTGATCCTCATATTTTTGTGGGACTCCTGTGAACACACACATAATTAGATTTTTTTCTCTGTCAATCTACCTTATATCAATTTGATTTGTAGACCAGCCAAACAATCTAAAAGGTTAGAAGGAAGTAAATTTTCCTCCTGTTCACCATTCATTCTGACATTCACTGAACACCACTCTGTGCCAACCCTAATGGTAGCCACAAGGACTATAGCTATAAAAGGCCCAGTTTCTGTCCTCAAGAAGTTCACCTTCTGGTGGGGAAAAGAAAACCAGTGGTTTATATTGCTAGGTCACACATACTGTGATGCGTTTTGCACAGTGTGCTGGGTGAGTGCTAAACACAGACTGGTGCGTTCTGCAGAGCTGATACTGAAAATGAGATTTGATGGATGAGTGGATGTAAATCAGGCAAAAGAAGGTGAAGGAGAGGCAGAGGGCACAGCAGAGGGAGAAAGCAGTGTGTGCAAAGGTGAAGCTCCATTAAAATGTAGGACACTCTCCATTAACCACAAGTCTTTCAGGCTAGTGCAAGTGCAGGGAGCTAAGGCAAGTGACAGGAAGTCTGAGGCAGTAAGCTCAAGTGCCAAGGGACCTGAACTGTCACACATGAATTCAGACATTGGTAAAAGTCCACAGATGATACCGCTGTCTTCAAAAGAGAGTGTGCTGCAAAAGGGATAGGGAAAGGGAACATTTGGACAATACTGAGTATTCTCGTCAGGGAGCCATGCTAATTTGGTGAGTCAAATTATAGCACACTGGGTGACCATGCTATCAGGTAGGGAGCAGTTAATGTCTGTACCCTTGCCTATCAAGACCTGCAGAATTTAGTGAAAAGGAAATAATTAGCATAACATACTGGATGTGGTGGCTTTCATACACATTGATTTAAACTGTGAAAGTAATTTTTTTCCTCCTGAACAGGGAATACTGTAGATTAGGCTAGCTAGCAGGAAGTTTTGCTTAAAAATTCATGCAATTCTTATGAGACAAACTCTTCTAAGTTGACTGATGTTGCACTGCTTAGCTAAACTGTAAAACATATACTACAGAAGATGAGCAAGTGAGAGGAGTGGTAAGACACTGCCTTTCTCTGAATATTTATAGTCTATAGCACCTGCCTAGTTGAAACATTTGATTCCTAAGAGCCTTACCTCAATGTCTGCAATGTCTTACCATTCCCAGTTGTCGTATCATTGACTTTGTCAAAATATTTACATTCTATTCTACCTGCCTTGTTGAAACATTTGATTCCTAAAAGCTTAGACATAGGACCTCTACCTGAAGTTATAGAACGCTTTCTTTTAACCCAGAGTAAATATTCACTGGGAAAATCTGTCCTTCTGAAAGCTTTCCTAATTGAACAAGTTTGCCAGTTTATAGATTCAAACTTTCTCACCTTTGAATTTAGACATGTCTTTAATTCTGTTGGATTTCTTTCTACTAGGCAACGTTAGTATATGGGAATGGGTAAGTTTGGGGAAAGAATGATTCAGAGGGAGCTCTTCTAGCTTTATTTAATATCAGTGTCACATTCTGTAGTCTAAGAGCAACGTGGAGGGTCACTCTTCATTCATGTGGTCTTTCAATCCAGACCTCATAGACCCTTGTGAGAAATGAAATTGCATGCTATAGAGTATTCCAAGCATATTTTAAATTACTGAACCCTCATATCAGTCCTATGTTCTAGGTACAGTTTTATTAATATTTACAGTAAGTTGCATGTAGATGGGTTAAGAAACTTTTTTAAAGTCTCACAAGTAAGAAAGCTGGAATTGGAATGAACTCCTTCAGCCTCCAAAGTCCATGATGTTATCCATGCAATTTAAAGGTGGTGAAATAGGAGTTCTTCCCCACATGACCGTGTTTGTAGTTTTGTCTTTGACAAAACAAGGGGCTTTGTACTGAGGCTTGATAGGATTCCAATAGCTACTAACTGGGGCCAGTAGCACAACACTGGAAGGATGGCAAGGGGAAGAGCAGGGGGAAGATTTGTTGCCAAAACAACAGGAAGTGGAAGAGGAGAGAAGGAAGATCAAGCAAACTTCACAGTGGTCAATAGCGACATTCATGAGTCCCTGTGTGACTTCCCCTACCCTTCCAGAGAAAGGAGACAGAAAGAAGAGGAGGCAGTCCCCCATGGAGGAGGGTAAAGAAGCAAGGGAATGTTAGGAAAGTGGTGTGACATCCTTTTGGTGGAGTTTGAGAAACACAGAGTACATGTGTGGTATTAACTGCGATTATTAGTAGTATCCAAAACGTCCCGAATTATCTCACATAGTTAATTTCAAGTTAAAAGAGCAAGAAACAACTGAGGCAACCCAGCATAGTTTTGTCAATAGAACTAGAAAAGGATTTGATATTTAAAAATTAATTTATCCACTATGCAGCTTGGCCAGAGGCTCCCACATGTCTCAAGCTTCTGTTGATCCCAGTTCCTTCACTGGGAAACGAGACTACAACAGTCATCCTCTACCCTGTAAGGGTAAATGTTAAGAGCTATTGGGATAATAGAATATTCCAGTTAATGACTTAGACCTATATCTGAAAAATTACCTTTTACTACAGATGTAGCACATCATCCTTTCAGCATTATTTGGCAATTATAGTGTGACTAAGAATGCCGTATGCCAAACTAACATGTTCATCATAAATGGCAATTTAGATGTTGTGCAGAAATGAGGGTGATTCCATTTCAACTAAATGTATTGGTGCATGAGGCTCTAGAAGTGGCCTAATCAAGCTTGGCAAATCATCCTAAAATAAAAGTAGAATTTTAAAATAAAACCCTCATCCTTCCAAAGAATGTGAACACATCTTAAATGATATTTTCATGAAACATTAAATATTGTAGAAAAACAAAAAGATGACACACAGCATCTGTGAAATCATAAATTTACCCAGTAATTTTCCTAACAGAAAAAGAATCCACAACTGGAAAGACCATGAAGAATTCTCTTCATTCAGGCTTGTAAGGCAGTTAACCTATAAAGTTTTACTTAACTGTGTTTCTAGTGTAAGACATTTTATGTCTTATATCAATCAGGTTGAAGAAACAGTCTAACAGCCCACTTTTACTTACATTTTTTCTATAGCTTTAAGAGCTCTCTAGGTTGGTCATGGTGGTGCATACCTGGAATCCAGCACTTGGGAAGTTTACTGTGATTTGAGCTCAGTCTGGGCTACATAGTAAGTTCAAGGCCAGCCTGAACTATGTGCTGACATCCTGTTTAAAAAATAAAAATAAAAAAAAATTGTAAAGCTGGTTATCACTAACTTTATGTATGCAGGAGTCAGAATATTGCAATGATAACAAAAACTTTCTTAAAGTTTTTGCTAGGGTTAAGGATGTGTGCTTACTAAATCAGACCACTGATTGGTTTGGTAGTACATTAATACCAGTAACCTAGATAAGAGTATAAAAGGTACCCCCAGAAAAGCTGTTCTGTTATTTGCTTGCTTGCTTTTGCTGTCTTCTGCCTGCCATGAATTGTTTCTTCTCTGTGATGCCTCTCTGCCAATTACCCAGCCTTGAAGCCAGCCCATTATGGAGTATATTCAGTTCTATGCCTCTCTGCCAATTACCCAGCCTTGAAGCCAGCCCATTATGGAGTATATTCAGTTCTATAAACCATAAGCTAAATAGACCTTTCTTTCCTTAACTTGTGGATTCTGGGTATTTGGTCTCAGCAACAAGAAGAGTAACTAAGAAAATCCTGCATTATAATTTGCTATGCAGACATATAAAATATATCTCAATAATTCAATGGTAGCACCATAGACACTATAGTGTGAGATATTAATGAAGGGGAATAACAAAGTCCTCATTACGCTGGCTTAGCAGAGGTACATAAAAGGTTTTCACAGCTGATTTGCAGTATTTATATACAAAATACAGCCCATGTCTGATATATAGTTACAAATTCTCCTAATCCAATAAGTGAGCACACATAACACAAAACTACAACAAAAACCAATCTATAGACATCAAAAGTCTAGCTTCTGTATACACAAAAGGAATCACTAAAACCATAAAGTCACATCTGTTTGTGGAGTAATACCTCTCTCCACACAGCTGTGAGAAAGTTCACTAAACATGAACTTGACAGGTTCCTAGTAGAAATAGCTTTACCGTGTTTGAAATAATATAAAACATTCACTTGTTTCAAGAACAGTCTCTTCACATAGGAAGGCAGTTCAGTGATCAACTACACAATGATAAGCCCTGTGGATCATTCGGTGTATCTTCAGGGTCTGTCAGTTCCCCTGAGACCCTTATTGAATATTTATTCCACATTCATCTCCCACGTCATGCAAATCACAGTCAAAACAGTCTTTTATGGCCTGGCATTTCATGGGATGTAGAGTCTCTGAGAAACGAAAGAATAAGACTCAGTGGGGAACTTTAGCCTCTGGCTGCTTTATAAAATAAATACTTCAACAAAATAATTTGCATAATGAAACTGTATCATCCATAAGAGATTCAGGAAATTGTATCAAATGTAGTTGAGCAACAGTTTGGGAATGTTTTAGAGGTTAGATAAGAGGCTGTTTTTAATCCTCATAGTTTTATGTTTTGTTTCTTTTTGCGGGGAGGGAGCTCCACTGAACTGTGGAATAGAAAATGCTCACTGGAAAACAACAGCTCTTTGCTCCAACCACATGTGTGAACTGTCATGACTCATACGCGGTAGCTTTAAAAATTCTTTGTGCCTTTTTTCACTTATTAACTTTGTAATATATATTTGGCTAATAAACTAGTAGGTGACTTGCATCTTGGAAATATTTTTTTCATACAAAACAAAGGAAACATCTAGCAATCACCCTAAATTTCTCTTAAAACTGATCTGTTTTTATTGACTTCAAGTTTTGTGTTTTCACACGTTTAGCTGTGCTTTGCCAGAAGGCAGTTCTGTTCTTCTAAATTCTATTCTGCAGTACCTTGGACTGCAGCTAGATTTCAGAACCTTTGAATTCATAGACTCAGTTCATTCCCTTTTGGTGACTGCCAAAGTAATTCATTAATTAATTTTTACAGAATTCAAGAAAATACGTAGCTAGAAATTTGCTTTTTTTTTTTCAAATTATAATGTAACATCCTCTGAATTTGTTAGGTCATATTCTTAGTTTTTGCAGTTTTTTGTTTTAAACTTCATCCTTTGATAAGCAGGAAGCTTTTGTCATGTTGGAAAAACCACATTAAAATCTTAGTGAATAACACAAATATGCTTTAGTGTCCAAAAACGTGTTGACTAAGTACTTTTATTATTATTCTTTAAGCAGTTCTGATATTTCCAGATTCTTGAGTGGTTGGGAGTCATGTTCTCCCATACTGTACTGGTCACCATCGTTTATTGGACACTGTTGAGTACAAGGCACCATAATTAGTTGAGTTTTAAAACTCTAATTAATTATTATATCATACATCCATAGCCATTTCTAGATCTTCTCTCCCTTCTACCAAGTTGAGCTACATGCTGTTGCCTGCTGAAATATCTGAGGATCAATTTAATTCTTGCTTTCTGAATAAGGGACTGATTACGAGAAGTTGACCCTTCAAAAAAAAAAAATCACTCATGCCACATTACTTACTACCTCTGACTCTGCTGCCCACAAGTTCAGTGGGCCACTAGTGGGAGGAATTTAGGGACAGTGTTAAATATGAAGAACTAAAGAAGGAAATATATTTTTTCCTGATCTGAGTCTTAGGATTATAGTGCATTCAAAGTGATTCCTTGCATTACTCTGAGCTCTCAATACACTATTGTAGGTGTCCTTTAGGTCTGTAACTATGGCCATGATTGTACAGTTAGGACAGGCTTGGTTATTCTGTCACAAAAAACAAATCTCAGTGACTACACAACAAAGGTTACTTGCCCAAGTGAACTATAATATAGATCAGGAAGCATTCAAAGAGAACTGTGCACCATGCAGCAGTGTAGCAATCCAGGCTGTTTTTGATTGATGAAGTTTCTATATTAATATGCAATTTCCGGATCACTGCAATACAATAAAGAGATACAGAAAGTCACTAACCAGTTCTTATATGCTTTGACTGAAGTGGCAATGTTCTTATAACCCAATGACCAGAAGTAGTTGCATGACTCAATTACAAAGGGTCTATGATATGTGAGGGAATCCATTCATCCTTGGTGAATAGTAAAGGTGTCTGCACAAGGACTAATGGGTAGGCTACAGGACTGTAATAATATTAAAACATAAGCACTAACAGTAATCTCATTTAAGAGATGATACGAACTGAAGCACAACCTGAAAGTCACAAAGTGGTTCAGTCAAAGGTTAAACCCAGGCAGTCTGGCTCCACATTACATGCTTCCCATCAGAATAGGAGGTCATTTGTGCAGTGTCACTATTATTCCTCTGTGGTACTTAGTAAGTAATTTGAATTTTATTAGTTTTTCTCATTTGTAAACTATCCACTATACCATATTCATCACACTAATGATATACAGCTATGCACCACAAAACTATGTTTTGGCCAATGACAGACCACATAGTAAAGCAATGATCCCACAAAATTATAATGCATCTAAAATATTTCCTATTTTCTAGTGTTTTTAAAGTACATTTTAAATATATGGTTAGATACAAAAATACTGCTGTGTTACAGTTTCTTATAGTGTTCATTACAGTGATAGATTGTATAGGTTGGTAGCCTGGGGACAATGGGCTACCCCATAGAGCCTGGTTGTGTAGTAGCCTGGGCATCAAGGCTTGGGTGAGCACACCAGACAGTAATGAAATCACCAACTAACACTCCTAAGGACACAACCCTAATGGTAAGTAATATCTGACTAAGTTTTGTGCAGTTAAAATTGTTACTATTTTTGCAAATGCCAGAGATGTAATATTTCTTACCTGGAACATTCCTCATAAGAGCTCAGTAATGATGAGGAGAAAACTTGGTAAGGGTGACATCTGACATTCATTGAAGACAATGTCATGTGCTGTATGAAGTACAATATAAGCTACCACATTTATTCTCCATTACAATAATATGATAAAGGATACTCTCCTACTTTACAGAGAAAAAAATGATATTCAGAACATTGCAAATAATTTTATCAAAGCCCACAGATCTGGAATTCAAGCCTTGTGTTCATTTGTGCTACAATGCTCTGTCCCCTACTAAATGAACATTAAATGTAGACACGTTTAAAAAATAAAGCACTACAGCAACTCATTGCATTATGGAGAATTTTTTGAAGTATAATATAGAAGTAGTTTTCTCCTTATCACACTAAATATCTCCTCTTACCACATTTTATACTGCCCCTAAGTCTCATCTATTAATGAATAAATGACGGAGTACAAGTTTCTTCCCATTGATGGTTATTTTATACTTACAACGCATCTCAACTCACATTACCCAACTCAGATGTTCAGAAGCCACCTGTAACTACCGAACAGCACATAATTTATATACAGGGGCTATTCCCACCTCATACTTGTGTTGGACAGAATGTGCTCACTTCCTTTGTCCAGCCTAACTCATTTTTCCCAGCCCTTAGCTGTTATGTTGTCATCCTACCTGGTACCTACCTGGATGTCCTTCCCTCTTTTCCATGATCCACACCTGAATGTATAAAATAACACCCTCCCTTAGTGCCACCTTAACACTTGAGATCCATCCCAATTTTCTCTCAGACTCCCTTAGGTGGAAACTATCGCTGGTTTAATCTGGTTTCTAAAACTCTTTTGCACTAAATGCACTAACTTCTGAAAATTCTAAAACGTATATGCTAGAAATTATCACGGGTAGCAGGTCGTACGGAAGAACAAAGCGTGAGAAACTTGAATCATCTGTGTCTTTCTCTGTTTTTTCCATCATGTTCTTCCTCACTGCCAGTCTTGGTGAATTTACTTTTCCTTGTCCCAACAGAGGAGACACAAAGCTCAAAGAAAAGTCATTTCTCTAAATTTAAAGCGAAAGCTTTAGATATATGTCCATAAAACAGTATTTTCCTGAAAGAAAAGGCAAATGTAACAAGACCGATTTCGAAGATGCAGAGAAAGACTTAAGAGCCGAAAGAGACGCCAAGCAATCTGCTTCAGCTCCTCAGAGTTATGTCACAGAACAGCACAGATAGAATTGAAGCTCTGGAATTTGAGTAAAATAAAATATCTTAAATTAGGACTATAAGGATAAAAATGTAGTGGAATTCAGATATCATCCGTGCAATTCATATCTCATTTGTAAACTCAATGGTGCTTAATTTTCAAAATAAGCCATAAAAGAAAAGTTATCAAAACATAGCTAGTGGACACTTTATGGGTTTTGCCCTCTCGATCCACAAGTACAAAAAACTGAGCTTAATTACTCTGTAATCATTACAGTTTTTTTAGTCCTATTGCGCTTTGACCTTATTCTAGATTTTCCCTGGATAGCTTAATACTGTCTACCACCTTAAAATTGAAATTCTCACATTGCTGTTATTTAAGTTTGCATACCCATAGATATAATCACCTGATTAAAAGTCCTTCACCTCAGTGTTAAAAGTTTATTGCCTTTATCTTCTAATAGGATGAGTTCAGATGGTACCAAGCAATATTTTTAAACTGTCACTTAATCCTTTACACATAAGCTGTTCCACAAGATTGCAGTGATTATCCATAAGGTTGTGTAATTAATCTTAAAAAATGTTTTTTCTACAACATAACTGATGTCAACAGCCCAAGTATCTTTAATATTAGGGTGCATTAACATCAGTCCTATAGGATGCAACCAAAGTTCAAGCAATGAATTTCCAGATTATCCTAAAATAAAGCAAATAAATATTTCTAAAGTATCAATGCACATTTACCCAATTCATATTAACTGTTCCAGTTTTGTTGCTTTGGTTACAGGCCAGGTGAAATTTAGAAAAAATTTGCAGAATAGTGATTTAATATATCAGAGATTAAAAACTTCTTAGGAATTGGCATAGTGTTGTAAGTTGTCTGTTCAGTAATTTAAATTCAGTTCTGATTTTTAAGATATGGCAAGTGCTAAATATTACATACCTATCTGCACTAAAGAGTGAAAAATATCTCCTCCAGAATACAATTTAAATTTACTAAGTGTTATATTGGTTGCTATTAGATCTGGAAACCATGGGATAAAACTGATAGGAAGGACATTTGGCCTAAATATTTGAAAAATTCTGATGTGCTAGGCTACATATTGTCTTGGATTATTGCTAAAAATATGACCTAACAAATCTCAAAAGAGATATTGGAGCTTGGCAGTAATGATTTGCAAGAAGATTGATTCTTCTGATCACTTAAAATAATTTCTGACAAACTGAAAAAGACAAGTCTTTATTCATTGACTCAAGTAGAACATTTTTGTTGATGTTCTACTTTTTTAAAAGATTAATGTCTATGCATTAATATTAATGTTAGTGCATTAATATTAGTTAATTAACAAACACATTCACACACACACAAAGTAACCTTTAAAAGTCAAGGACTTCTGTACATCTTGTTTCATATAGACAAAGTAACTGTGATGCTTGACATAGCCAAGGAAACTTCTAAATCTCTGTAGCAACACTGAATCCCAGTCACTGGGTCTCAGTTCCACCCAGGACAGCTGTATGCCAGAGAATTTCAGCACATAGCAGAAAGTTTGAATCTGCCTTTCTCATCACTTCAGATATAGGAGTACGGTTCTAAACATTAGTGGTGTTTTGCTTTTTCTTTGGTTTCCCCTATTTTTCCAAGTTCGCTAAGGAAAAATGTTTACTCCTGATCTATTATCTTGTTTTTCTTCCCAGACTCTAATTTTCAGTATTAGTCATAACACAACTCAGTCTTAATAGTTTTTGTTGAACCAGGTGAAGTTTTGATGAAGATGTATCAGAGACATCCAGATTTTTACCTACCTTTCATGAAATAAAGAACTCAACTAAATTTTATTTTTTACTTTTCCACTATCCATAATAGCAACACCAGCGAACTGTTGCGAAATTATTTTGTAAGATTTCCTACCCCACAGTGTTTTTGTGCCATCTCAATGTGAGTTGTTTTAAAACTGATATTTTCAGATTTCATATTCAGACAGTATATTGTACAATTCATCAATGTGGAATCATTGATTGTAAAGCCCCCAAGTCCAGTTCTCCATTTTTACACACAAGGAGAAAGAAACTCTAAGGGTTACACTAGTTTGACAGAGAAAACAAACTTTTAATGAACAAGAGTGGACTCAAACGTGGGTCTTCTGATCCGAGAACAGAAAAGTTTTACCCAATTGGTTCTGGTCTTCCTGATTATACTACTACCATGCAGACGTAGATTTCATAATTCTATTTAAGTTTTTATTTGGCTTGATAAGAATAGCACAATTTTCCTCCTTTTATACAACTTAATAGTGAATTCTTCCAGCTGCAGTTAATCAGGGTGTGAACAGACAGTGCAATTTTGACAATGCCAGCAGGAAATATGAATTTGGGAGAGCAACACCTTTGAAGGCAACAGGAGAGAAAGTGCAATCAACTAACATTCCAATTTGAGCTTTCTGTTATCATTCTCACTTTCCTGAGACAGAATAGAGAATGTTAGAGAGCTAACAGTATCTTCTGTATTTTAGAATACTGTTGGAAGAAAGTTTCATGACTACATAATTTGAGCTAAAAAAAGAGTCATAAAAACATATTATGGAAGAATATAAAAGTTCTCATTACGCCTAAAAGTTCTCATGAACCTGAGAGGGCATGGAGCAGTCCAACCCTATCACCTTGCTCATTGCAACACACACGACTTCTCTCTTGGATTGGCTGTGTTTACTGCCTGTGGCTTTCTTCAGCAGGTAATCCACATTCTTGCCATCTCCAATTTCAATGGGTCTCCACTGCACCCTCAGTTTCATTCCCAAGGCTTCCTAACTGCCTATCAAAGGCTGCTTGCCTGTCTTTCCATTCATTTTTTTGAAATATAGGTGGCCTCCCTGACCTCTTGTGTTCTGCATGGCAGTAAAACCAGCATCATGTGGATGATGCCAACATATGCCACCCATATAGACTATAGCCAGGCCTGCTGGACTATAACAGTAGCAACCTCTGAGAACCTGGATGGCTAAAAGTGGTGAAATAAATCCCAGGGAACCATTTCCTCAGATGGCCCTTCTAAGCATGAGGTTTTGATGCTTTCTTCTCAAAGCAGTATATTTTAGAGTTTATAGCCTTTCCTGCATTGAATCTATGATGGTTGTGGTCTAGCCATTTCTTAAGAGGCCCACAAAGTAACTTTACAGTTGTTAACTTTCTAGGCAATGAACACAATTTTCATATGTCTAGGGTATATTAATTGACCTTGATTTTCACTATAAATATAGCTAAAACCAACCAGCAGTGGCTATACTGCTACCTGAACATTGGGCTGCCTTGAAATTTTATTCACCAGATTAATTAAATTTGTGGATAAAATGTAGACAAATTCTTTGGCAAAATGGCACATGTATGGCCTCTAGTCCAGTATCCAATAGAATCATTATTCCCAACTGAAATGTTATAAGCTTCACCTTTACTATCTGCATTCCTGTTTGCATTATGGTCTTCTGAGCACCCACCAGAATTGTGTATCAAGCCCTGATTGTAGCAGTGTGAGGCTTTTCTAGTCTGTATCTCCAGGCCTTTGCAATCGCTTCCTACAAATTAGTTCCAAGGACTTCTAAACCACATGATCATGTAATCATAGCAATGACCTCAATTTTCTGGTATCAACTGTCTGTATTAGTCAGCTTTCTCATTTCTGGGATGAAATACCCACTGCCTGCAACTTAAAGGAAGAGAACTATATTTTGGTTCATGGTTTAATCTAGTGTACTGGCTCCAAGGCAAAAAAATCTCAGTGAAAGGAATACTGGAATGAAGCTGCTTAACCCATGGCAACCAGAAAGCTGAGAGTAAAGGGGTAAGCTCAAGAGGAAGATGTATTTTCCAAATGCACACTTCCAAGATCCATCCAGGTGTCACCTCCTGGTAGTATATTTAGGTATGAATTCATCAATGGATCAATCCATTTTGAAATCACCTTTTAAAAACTCCATCTCCAAACATCTGAGACTTTTCAGGAAACTTCTACATCCAAACTACAACATGATCTCTTCAAGTAAGTGAACAAAACAAAACAAAACAAAATAAAACAAAACTTCATGCTGCTTAACCTAAAAAGAAAAAAAAATGTCTATTCACCACCATGGAAAAAGCCAAAATTTGACATCAAGGACATATGAATACAAAGATTAAGCCACTGTCCTATATTATTTTTCTATACTTTATTTATCTTATATTGGTTTCATTTTCTGCTACTGTATTTCTACATAATAGCTTGTACATATATTGGAGACAAAGAGCAAGAGGAAGAGAAGCACACACAGAGAGACAAGCTCTTAAAGGGAGAAGAGGTAAAATAATGGAGTAAATATGTGGAGAATAATGTATAGAAGGAGGAAAACAGCAAAGAATAAAAAAATGTTTAAGTGAAATAAAGATTAAAAATGAGAAAATAATACAACAAAATAAAGAAAATGAGTTTGCTATTATTCTGGATGTGTGGCTCTTTACCTCAGCCTAGGGTGCAGAGCAGAGCTCCGGCCAAGGTAAATCTCTGTTCATGCTGGAGGTCTAAGGGGGCAGGCTGTCCCCAGAACAGTGCTGGGTTACAGCCCTGCATACAGTGTGAACGCTACACCAATCTGAGCTTCCAGTCCCGCGTCGCTCAGGCTGAGCCTGACCTCTGACCACAGCAGCCTGGTCTGTGTTCAGCAGCCCCTGCCTCCCTGTGGATCTCCTCCAGTCTGCTCTACAACTGCCAGCCGCGCCCTCGTCCACTCTGGGAACTTGGCAGTGTGAGGCAGCCCAGGGGTTTTAGACACAAACATTCAGCCCTGCCCTGTGGTGGCATCACTGCCAGCTTTTGCTCTGTGACTGTAACTGTAGGCACTTTCACTGAGGTCATTTATGAAACTGACCCTGGAAGGCCATTCTGGAAACAGTGTCCCTCACTCTCCCACTCTTTCCAACCACAGATGATTATCTCAGTCGTGGTGCAGTTCTCTGGTTCTCTGTGAGCAAAACAGAAGTTGTTAGTTTGTCTCTGCCTTCCAGGTGGGTAGCCAGCTGCTGTCCAGTGGCTCTGCACAGTCTCTGCTCTGAGGTATGATCTAAATATTCTGATCACTCAGTCCTCTTTTCTTCTTTGTCAGTTTCCTCCAAGTTCCTAGGTAACTGTCACTCACTTCAAGTCCTCTCCCAGTGATTGTTTGCCAGAATCTAGACACTCCATGCTGGAGAAACTGAATTGGTGGCACTCACTGCTCTGCCATTTTGGAAAAATAATCCTCAGTTAACAACCTTACCCTCTTGTTTTGAAAGCCCTACACTGTTTCCTTTGCTAAGAATCCCCCATTTGCATTATTTATTGAACTGTTCTCTTTTGGCTGCTCTTTGAATGGCGTACTCCTCCAAAATTCTGTCCTTTGTTTTTCATTTTTCTTGTGTGTGAGAAATTGTCACACAGACAAATGGATTAGCTCCTGCCTTCGTATTAACTTCCATGTCAGAACGTCCACTTCAGAGCTCTCCTCCCTGAATTCTGTACCTGTATATCTGATTCATCATCTTATAAGTGATAGGGACCCATTGGTTACTTTCAAGCTAGACGGAAAGATGCTCAGGTTTTAATTTTATGAGGGAAATGTTTCTTAGGAAGGAACATGAAGTTGAGTTTCTCAACATGATCATTTAAGAAGATAATGAAATGGTTTTAAAATAATGAAATATTCAAATACAACAGCTAAAATAGTACATGGATGAGATATTTCAGCAGTATAATGGAGGAAATTTGTGATTGGATATACATCTGAGAAAGACTTCTGGGTTTCTGACTTGGATAATAGGGTAAGTACCAATGCCATCAATACAAAATACAGGACAGTTACACTACTAGTTTCTCTTAGTTCATTGAAAATAAAGGTTTGCACTAATACAGTTTGGAAAATTTGATAAGCCCATATCTTGTACACTGAGGAACTACTTTAAAGATAACAGCACTCAATGAATTAACTATTGTTATTCTCCTATTATTTTGTTATGAAATATTGTTTTACATTTTTTCCATAAAAACAAAAGAGCATGGGATACAGGAAAAGAGAAATTTCTGAAAAGAAAGCTAATAAATTTAGCTGCAGGGCCATTTGAGAACTTCTTCCTTTTCTCCTTTTTCTTTACACATTTATATCCCTCTCTCTGCTACACAGAGGCAATTGGTCCCCATTACAAGCTAGGGTGGAAACATTTTGCTTTATTTTAAATGGGAAAGAAAACAAAATAACGACAATAAAGATTAAAAACAATACCAAAGTGATACAAAATTTCAAAACAAGGAAATTGATAGGAAATTAACAATGGTTGTTATATTACATATTGTTTTCTTCAGGGAAGTTGCTCAGATTACCAGATGTAAGAATGCAAGATTGATCAAACAACTGAAGAGAATAAAAAATAATTTAAAAAATTAGAAATGATACACAGTTTCACTAATCAGGATGGTAGGAATTCAACAATGGTTATTATATTGCATATTTTTGGGCTGGGGAGATAGCTCAGTGGAATAAGCGCTTGCCTAGCAAGCACAGGGTCCTGAGTTCGATCCCCAGTGCCGCAAAAAAAAAAAAAAAAAAAAAAAATCTAAATTACCTATATATTGCATATTTTTGTCCTCAAATTAGTTGTTCAGATTACCAGGTATAAGCATGCAAAATGGATAAAAAAAAAAAAGATTTAAGCATTAACTCTTCCTTTCAATAAACCAACAGACTTCAGCAGTTCAATTATCCCAGCTATCCTGGTATATACATATATGTTTCTCCCTTTCCTTTTTCTTTCAATTACTCAGCTATAAAGAAAGATAAATTCGAGGATTTCGTAGGTAAATGGATGCAACTAGAGACCATATTCATAAGGGAAATAAGTCAGACCTACCTATGTAAACATCATATCGTCTCCCTCATGTAAGAACCTGACAGAGTAAATAAAACCCGAAAGGTACAACAGATGTTGTGAAAGGGAAAGAAATTGCTCAAAGGGAAGGGACAGCTGGGACAAGGGAACGGATGGAAACATTTTAAGGAGAGCAAATGTAGAAAAAATTAGCTGCTACTTCAGGAGGAATTTTTTTTTTTTTTTTTTTTTTTGCGGTACTGGGGATCGAACTCAGGACCCTGCGCTTGCTAGGCAAGCGCTTATTCCACTGAGCTATATCCCCAGCCTCAGGAGGAATTTTCGAGGTGAAAACAAACTGATGCCAGAACAAATGAATCTTTAGCTGCTTCCCGAACTGTGTATTTCTGATGAGAGTACTTACTTTCCTTCTGAATGTGGCCAGCTCCTCACTCCCCATGTGGACTCTGACTGTGAGCCTTTGATCTTTGTTCTTCTGTAGATCCCCTTTTAGCTTTTACTTATACTTCAAAAACTCATTCTGTTTTGTGTGATAACCATCCGTCTACTTTGGCCACAGTTAAGGCTTTGATGGACCATATGCTTTATTCCTTTTTACCTAATTTCTACAATAATTTTCCCAATAGCCAGTACTTGATCAGTGGGACAATAAAGTGGGACTTTATTTTGTTTTGCACAGATAGAAGGGAGTTAGGGCCAGATGTTTCCTGCCTTGGGTTAGCAATCCCTATATAGTTGCCTATCACAACAGTGTTCTGAAGCAGGCTAATGTTAACCTTGTTATCATAAAATCAATTCCCTAAAAATATATGCATAATTAGTGCTTCATATGTATGAAGCAGTTATTACGTGAAATACTATGCAAATTCTCTCTTGCTTAGCAATGCAAATGTGACTGATTCTTTGGGTTATAACTGCCCCACAGGTATGAAACAATAGCAACAATAACAAAAACAGTTTGGAAACAGAATCAATCTATAAAAGCATAGTTTCCCAGAAGTGCTACCAAGGAGAAGCTCCCGCGTAATCTCTCTGTGGCATGGCCCATTGCTTTACCTAAAACACTAGGAGGAAAACTTTCTTCTTCCAACTTCAAACCAGTATTTGGGACTCTGCAAATAAGCTGACAATAGACGAAAGGGAGACAAGACAAGGTTTCTTTACGCATACTCAGTGATGACTAATTCAATTAGTAGGCAGGATAAAAGGTTTATATAACAAAGTTAAAGTGTATGGATGTGGAGAATGAGGGTTTCCGCACAAAAGCTTGGAATGTACAGTTCTGGCTTTTGATTCTAATGGAAGCGTGGAGCCTGTCTCCAGGGCAGCTGAGTTCTGCAGGAAACTCCCTTGGAGAGGAGTTAGTGACAGCTGTATTTTCTGGAGGTTCTGCTCTAGTCAGATAAGAGAAGTTCAAATATGATTTATTTCTGCATTTTATTTAACTTATATGTTTTCACTTTAAAATAATATCGTTTTAAAATATACCCCCTCTCTGGGCTGGGGATATAGCTCAATGGAATAAGTGCCTGTCTGGCAAGCACAAGGTCCTGAGTTCAATCCCCAGTACCGCAAACAAATAAATAAATTAATTAATAAAATAAAATAAAATATACCCACTCTGGAGGTCTGAGTGGGTCCCCAAAACTATTATTCTGTACTCAAATGCACATATAGGAGAGAACACAGCACAGTGGAAAATGAACATTCATTGACCTTCATGAGTTTACTCATGATAAACACAGATTTGCCCTCAGGGTTTGACTAGTGACTCTGTTTAAGCACATTGAGAGACAGAGGTGGGAGAAAAGGCATCTCGTGACACCAGCAACTACAGAAAGGGAACATAATACCATATTGTCCTCAGCACTACAGTTCACAACCTGTGAAGGTGGATATTTAATTTTGTATTTATTTCTCCACGAATCTGACTGATACACTCCCACTATACCATCTATCAAGTCTGAATTCTGCCATTTTTTGTTTCTCCCTTTAAAGACATTTAATTTGATATAAATTTAATAGAAATATTTTGGAGCTGAATGAGCATATAACAGTTCTGCATAGGATCTTGTATCTCCCAGTAGAAAGGAAATAGTTAATTTTTTTTCAAAAGAATGAACTACTAAATTCTTTTCAGATACTTTTGGATAAGATCCTCAGAAAAAAACAAAATGGATTTCTTGAGGAAAACACAAAGCTCCTTTTGGAAAACATTTTGTGAATGAATTATATTTGCATAACAACTGTACATTGTACTTTTGGGTTATAAGGTTGAAACAATTCAATGAGAAGCACATAAATACACACATAACACTTGTTCTCCAGCATTTCCATGTAGCCTTTCAAGCAAGTGAAAGAAAGCATTTCATCTGGCTCTAAAATCATAGTTCCTTTGTTAAATATCACCATTGAAGCCACACCCAAAAAGGTACTTGTAAGACTCTCCTAGCTCCTGAGTCTGCCCCGAGGACTGTTTTAATGATTTATAATGCCCTGAGAGATTGAGGTCTATATATGAAATCTTAATTCCTGCTCTGACTCTTACAGATTTTATCCAAGAACTAATAGTGTACATTGCTAATGTACATTTAATTCCTTCCATGGAAAAACCATCTCCCTTGAGACAACTAGATAATCGTAACAGTAACAAAGATTTTCAGCAAGGGTCTGACACTGAATACAGAATAAGTGGAGAACGAAATAGCTGGGTTTTGATCACAGCCCTTCACAAAGATCCCTTTACTGTTGGGATTTTGGGTTAACTAAAGCTCAACACTTCTAATCTAGAGACATGCAAGAGGCCCTCAAGGCTCAGATAGGAGAAGGTTTGTGGCCAATATGATAAATATATCTTTAAAAAGCGAAATGTCATTGCTTAGAGAATTAACTAGTAGGAAGTTATAGTAAAATTCTGATGTCTTAGAAACTATCATTATTGTTTATATTCTCTGAAAGATACCTTGTCTTTTAGTCTTAATGTAAAAGGAAATATAAACTCCCTGAACAGCATAATTTAACAGTTCTACATTGCATTCTTTTTACTGCACAGAAAAAGCATTTTTCAGAAGAACTGTTATATGGTTTATAAGAATATTCTTTCATGTATTAGGATAGTAATGACTAGCACTTTTGAATAAATATTTGAGTACAGTTGGAAAGTTTATCAGAAATTACAAGTAAAAAAAAAAAAAAAGAAATTACAAGTAAGTCATGCTGATTTGTTACTTGTAACTAATAACGGCATATAAGTTTTGCCTTGACACAAAGTTCCATGGTAACCTCATTAAGTTACTAATGCAAATTTCAATTTTAGGTGTATTGTTTTTCTGTTTACAGATATTAGTGAAGAATAAAATTGGTTTCACAACCTGTTCTCTTTTAGAGAGATATCACGCTTTCATCACTAGCTTGAATTTACAAGGATGAAGAGAATTTCTGCCTAAACTTGCACAAGTAAAATCACCTCAGCGTATCTGTCATTCCTCCTCTGATTCCCGAAAGGAGTGGAACCATCCCTCCGGGACATGTGGTTCATAAGCAGGAGGAGATCCATGGCACGTGTACTTGCTACCAGGAATTTTACTTCTAGTGTCCACTGAGTCCCTTAACCCACCATGCAGGCACTCTTTGCATTTCTGACTACTGATGCTATTGTCGGTTATATTACAGGACACTTTGAATATAACCATAGTACAAACTGTCCCACTTGAGAAAAAGCTTTGTCTTCTTAAAACATATTAATGTATGTCAGGAGCTGGTTCCTGTGGAGGTTGACAAGTTCAAGAAAAACTTGTGCTTCTTAGCATACTCTAAACAGGCCTTATGACTTATTTCTTTAATATTTACTTATTTAAAGCAGTATATTATTTTGCCAAGTAGTTAATTATTTAAGTTGGTAAGTTACTTTCAATTATTACAGTGATTATTTAACTCTAACTGAAAATTTATGTGGATGCCTTTAGATTTATACCTAAGTAAAGATAAAATGCATAGAAATCTGTCTTCCTTTTAAAGTTTATAGAGGTTTTTGATGGGCTCAATGTATTCACCATTAAAGCACAGCACATCTGTATCCGAATCAATCACCTACCATCTACCAGGTGCCTCCCAAACCAAAGGACAAATTCATCACCAACTGTTCCTACGGACATTATATTCTTCTACACCCAGGCTTTCAGGGTGCTTCTTGGACCTCACAGGGGAGTTTACTGAAGTGTATGACTTTGAAGATGTTATACAATTTATTCAATCAATAGCTTATAATCATTATATATTTTTCTAGCTACTTTATATGAGTATATGCAATTGATTTCTACATCTGAACACTTGAACACTTTGGAACAAGAAAAGAGCAACTAAAGTCCCCACAGACAAGCCAATCATCCAACAACCAGGCAGTCTCTGGTGCTCTAAGTTGCAAAGCCAAATTGATGTCGGAAAATTCCATGTGGTTTAAGAGAATTGAAACAGACTGGTGTGTTTATTCGCCAGAGTCCACTCTGTTACTGTCAGAGGTAATGCATTTTTAATAAATAATTAAATGTTATGATAAAAAATACATAAGCATATAATTCTGATCTTTCTTACTGGTGAGTGAATTCTACATTTATTTTCAATAGCTATTACACTGAGTATAATTTTAAAGAAATACTCTACTGAAAATTATTAAATTATCTGCTCATTGTGATCTAGGAGTTACCCAAAGTACACATTTACATTTTAATTATTTATATAACTAACATTAAAACTATTACTAATTACAAATAACTAGGCTCAATTCTAGCTTTACTTGCTCTAAAGAGAAGAGAAAATACAAGCAAAATTGAGGCTTCTTGATGTGCAGGTGGTTCATCTAAATTTTCCTGTTGAAGAAACAGAATTGATATATAGAAATGACTAGGTAAATACATCCTCAGAACATACCCAAGAACTGGTGAGGTGGAGATACCTCATCCCTGGCTAGCATAGGGCCCTTCAGAGATGTAGGTCATATCTTTATGTATTGCAGGCGTGCAGGTCAGTGACTGCTCTTTGATCTTAGTACTACAATATTCAGTCTTCTGTAGCAGAATGGCTTGGCGCCAATGTCCCTGAACTTCAGGAGTAGAAAGCAAGCCCCCTTTGAAAGGGAGAAAACCATTTTTCTTTCTTCTCCTAATTCAGAAGCTTCTTGGAGCCAAATTCAGGCTTCTGAAAATAAGACAGGACATCGAGTAGGTGGAAAAAATTATTTATTCTGAAATAATAATTTGGGGGCATAAATGAGAATAAAATATGCTTGACTTTAAGTTTGCTGCAGTACTTGTCATTAGAAAACCTCATTCATCCAAAGAAAATTCAGGAGCACAACTGAGTACTATCATAAAAGGAAACTCAAGCTGATATGATTAAAAAGAAATGCTCACAGATACTCATATAAAACTCAGGTATTTTCATTTTAAAGATGAGCAGAACAGACAGAAAAATAAGTAATTTTGCACAAACTTCTTCCAAAGGGGGGTGTCATGAATTGTTGTCTCAAGCAAACCATAACCTTGCCCTCTTATCAGAGGACTCTGCCTAATTTTTCAGAAGTTTTGTTTCATTTTCTAAGTCTCCTATCCCAGTTGCTAATGGATAAGCTTTCTCTTTGTCCTTGGCTAGAAATTTCCTAGAGTAGTAATGATCCTTTTCTTATTCTCCTGAGGATGACTGGGCCAGATCATCTAAACTCTGTGTCTATGACCAAAATATGAGAAGTAACATGATTACAGCCAAGAGAGAGGGCGAAAACCCACAAGAATATTGCTCAGTTAAAATTTTTAAAGTTATTAGTGACTTCTATAAACATAAATATCAAATGTATCAAACAGAAAGAAATGATAGGTTCATCTATGCATTATTTACTTAAAAGCCTATGTGATATGTTAATATATAATATTCTTGCAAGTGTTTTATTGAGTCACCAGACATGATGTATGATGTGTGGGTATATGTGTACCTAAATATCCACAGGCTGTGGGGAGGGGAGAAAGGCAGATTCTTAGCAGGAAAGGAGGCAGGTTGCAGGAAAATTTGAAAGATAATTTTCAATGTCTTCAAAAATTACATTGTAGTAGATCATCCTATATTTTTACTTAATTACATTATCAAAATGGCTTTAGGAATTAAAATGAAAGGCATTTGCTTAAACTAGAGATTGATTTATAGAAATAATACTTGACATATTTGATAACATGAATAGAACTACAAAGACTACAAGGTTTAGCAAATAAAAACACAGCATATCAGGAAGTTTGAATTGCAGTTAAGCCTCAAAAATTTTTGTTTAGGTATATCCCAAATATTGCAAGGGCCATAATAAAAGGACTGCAAAGTAAAGATATGTTTGTTTAGAACTAGAATTAAGGTTGGCTCTTGAGCTTGATTTTGTATTTCTGCAGCAGACATAGAATTTCTTATTTTCTTGTCTCTTCATTCTAATGTGAAAATTCCCTTATTTCATATGAATATTTGTCAGTATGGGATATACATATATATATATATTTTTTTAAATTCTAGAGCTACCTTTAGTATTACGGACATGTTTTAAAAATGCTGATGCAAATGTTATATAATCTAGAGTATTTAATACTGAGAAAGTATGGTTATGATTAGTGCTTTATAGAAAGATTTTTCAGTATATTTGAATTATTCTTATCCAAGTCAAAGTGCTCAGCATCTACTGTTTTTATTAGTACAACAGTTAGTCTCCTTGTGGGGAACTAGTACCTGCACAATGCACATTTAATTCCTCTTTCATCCTCTTCCTCTCCCTTCCCTCCTCCCTCCCTCAATCCCCTTCCCATTGGAGAAAGCTCTATCACTTTACTTCGTGTTGTTTATCTTTTATATTTCTCTTCATTTATATTTAAAAATAAAGCTAAAATCACATTCAATGCACTTATTCCCCTTATAAGTATCTTTCCAAAATAGGTAAAGACATTGTATTACAGTGATACATGCACACCCATAAAATTATTAACATATAAATCATGGCAGTAGCCTATATGTGCATCAACAAGTGAATGGATAAATAAAATGTGTTATTTATTATACACAATGGAGGACTGTCTGCCTCAGAGAAGACTAACGCTAAGTCATTTGTAGAAAGGTGATGCACCTCGAGACCATAATGTCAAGTGAAATAAATTAGACAGAAAGCTTGAATATCACATGGTTTCTCTTCTATGAGAAACCTAACCAATTAGTAAAGGCATTTTTACCTTGAAATGTGGATATCTAGAGAGCAAACAAGTTATTACTATTCTTGGAAAAATCTGTATTTCACTTTCCATGTTACCATACAATTCCACTATGCCCTTGATTAAGACAATCAACCCAACCCGTCTTCATTCAAGCAGGGCATAGTTCCAGGTGGTCTGAGGCCTCCAGAGCACCTCACGACTATTGCTCCATGCAGTCTTCAGCAATGTCTAAAATTTGACCAAAATGTCTCATCATTGGGTGAGACATTGTTCTGGCTCTATCTTAAATTACTTACTATACATTACATTTTAACTCATATGGGTTAATAAATATTTCAATGTCCATAAAGAGCAAAAAAACAGCTCCACTGCTCTTTGCCTAGAAAAGAATCTCATTAGTCATCTGATATAAATGGTAATTTAATGCAGACCCCATGGATAAATTCTAGCAACTCTCACTAGTGCTATCAATAACAAGAGCTGTTACCATCATAATAATTGCAACAAGCCTGTACTTATCTCCATTTAGAGCCCCTCTAAGAGGGCTCCTGAAGCTGGAATATGTGTTAGAAACTCATTGAGTGAGGTAAAGGATTAATAATTCAGATTATCACTGCACACAGCAGAGCTGATCCTGTAGGGCATTGTGAGTAGGACAAAAGGAAGATTAGACTTCAAGTCACCCCAGAGGGATGTGAAGTTTTATTATGCAATTATTTAGTAACATTTATGGTTTGTGTTTCCCTGCCTTCATCCATATGCATCACCCATACACACATACACAGGAAACATAAGATCCACGAAATTCAGGATTCTTTACTTACTTTCTACTTTCTTCAGTGCTTGACACATAGCAAGACTTGAGTAGGTACTTCAAAATAAGTAGATAATCAATAAGTGGAGAGCTGGAGAAACTACTAATTTTGTCTAAACTGATGCAAAGCTGTGCATGCAAACTCTTTATTTGTTTTCAGGGAAAAATGATTTTTCTCAGAGATATCCTGGAATATTCTCAGTAGGAATTTTTATATTATCAGAACCAAAATTCTATTAAAATTTTTCCAAGCCACATGGCAGAGTTTCCCAAATAGCAACAAAAGCACTAGATTTAGCTGATAATCTTGGTTTGACAGACTCAGTACAGTCATAGTCACATCTTCTAAGAAATACACAGAAAATTTCATAGTTACTTGAACATTGTAGAGTATGTTACACAAACTATGTCTCTAGGTGATATATTATTATGGGGCTATTGTTAAGTGGGTCCATTTTTGATCCAAAATTGTGTTGTACACAAAACAGAAATTTTATTAAGTATAAAATGGCTCTTGGTTCTTTAAAAACCATAAAAGAGTGTCATACCTGGATATACGTCCTGTACAGCAACAGTCAGGTGAAGCTCAGCAGTGGGTGCGCCCTTGAACTGTACATCTCTTCGCCACCTATGGCTGCCTAGGCTGCTCATTGCCTTCTGTCTACCTGCTCTCCTTTGTGTGTTTCCTGTCTGACACTAGGAAAACTTCCAACTTATGATCTATCACAAAACTTTGGCTGATTTTGTCTATATTACTTCCCCTTTTATGGAGCATAAGAAAACACTCAAAAGAGTAAAGATACATGAACACCCAAATTATAACTACGAACCCAAAATCTTAGTGGAATTTCTCCAAGAGCGCAAATGGAGCTGATCTGAAAGGTAGGGGAAGGGCAAAGTCCTATAAGCCTTGGGGTTGAAGATAGAATAAAAGCCTCAGGTGAAAGTAATTAGAAAAGTGGGTTGCCATGTCTTTACTGACTGTCCTTGGCTCTGCAATGAAAGGTGCCACAGATTCAGGTACTGTGTGTTTTTCTGCACAAGTGCAGATTTTTGAGAAAGGATGTAGTGGCTGCACTCCTCTTGCCCATCACATTAGTAACTTCTTTTTTGTATGCAATCACGGGTAGCCATCCTCAGAAAACTACTGGACAAGTGGTCAGAAAAAGGGAAATAGTAGTGAGATCTCAGGCCCTCAGGGATCCATCTAGTTGCCAGAAGAAAGTGAGGAACAAGGGACAGGGGCCGAGATGGGAAGGGCTCTGGTGACAGTGCTCTCTAGAAACTGAAGCTCTTTGAGTGCTCCACATATCCACAGTATCACCAGAAGAGATAAGCATTTACAAACAGCAATTAAAGATGCAGAATTCCTACTGTAGGCCAGTCAAGAGCAGAATGTAGATTGTATAAAATTGGATCAATGAAATAAAGAAAAAAATCTGAGATACTTTTCCTGAATGCCATAAAAAAGATAGTGAGGTAGATATGGAAATCAGGAAATGAGATCCACCGGCATAAAGTCAACTTGTGATTTTCAGAGTTGGACTCTGTGAGGTCACCATGAATCCTGAATTAGTGAATAATGAACCATTGCTCTTGGGGGAAATCCAGGTCAGTTTCTTGCAAGCCTCTGGTCACATTTTTGACAACTGATAATGCATAAGATTATTTTAAGTTTGAGGAAACCTTATTTATTGTTTCTTATATGTAGTTTATTTTGTATATCTCTTTTTAACATTTTTCATGCTGTGTGGCTTTTTGTAATATATAAGCCAGCTAACACTAACCAAGAGGAGTTTAAGGTTCTCTGATGTTGGGTACCATGATGTTTCTGTGGCTCTTAGACTTACAACAGCATTGTCCACTACACTTGTTTTCAAAACTGTTTTTAGAATAGTTTTAGGTTCCTGGCAAAGTTGAAAGCATGGTACAGAAATACAGTTTTTTCTATGGGAATCAGTAGTCATCACATAAATGTACATACTTAGCTACTTTTTCATAACTTCATCATGCACTGTAGATGTTACTTTAGCACTTTCCAGAAAAACTTATACAGAGAACAGTAAAATTTATCTTCCGTTGTTCTAATACACTCTATTGTTGAGTCATTAACAATGAACTTGTAACTTACAGTACTGTTTCAATGTAAAGTATATAGTCACCTAAAAAGAATGTATATTTATTATTGATGTTATTATAGTGAGCATACAGACACTTGGTTCTTTTGGTTTCTGATAGTGGGAATCAAGCTCAGGGCCTCACACTTGCCAGGCAAGCACTGTGCCACTGAGCCCTATAGTGAGCATACTACCTGTCAGACATTCTAAGTGTTTTAAATTCATGAAATATCTTTATATCTATATTGCATATTATTGTCTCATTTTGCAGTAAAGGGAACTAAGAAAATTGCACAACTAGTTATTGTGAATTTATTGATTTCTCCTTGTATATTACTCAAGTTTTGCTTTGTATTCACTTAGAATTGTTTTGACCACCTAGTAAGTAAAAATATCATATTTGTCCCTGTCTCTCTAGCAAATGGAAATTTGCATTGTTTCTAATTTTCTTTGCCTAAAAACCTATTGGACCTTGTGAGTTATCTACATATTCTAAAGAAAAGTACTTTGTGGGATACCAGTTTTGCAGACATTTTCTCCCAGTCTTTTTTTTTTTTCTTTTGCTGTGCTGGATATTCAATCCAGGGCCCTGTGCATGCTAGTCAAGTACTTGCATATGAGATTCACCCTCAGCCTCTGTCTTTTCATTTCCTTCATGGTGTCTTGATGAGAAGAAATTTTAAATTTTGGTAACACTTAATATTTGTCAATTTTTTTCTCAGAGTCAGACTTTCTAAATCCTAAGGTGTTTTTGTCTACCCCAAAGCCAAGAAAATCACTGACTTTCTTCTCAAAACTCTACTGCTTTGCCTTTATTTTGAAGTTTATTGTCTACTCTGACTGTACTTTGTATACCAGGTAACTTCCTTTTTAAAAAAAGTCACATCATCTTCTAGGTTTTGTTTGCTTTCAAGTGACATGCAAGTAGTTGGCATCTTTGCTTTCAAATTTGGCCTGGTCTATAATTACTGGTAGTGAATTAATCCAATTCAAGCTGTTGCTACACTACTAGAAGCCTTTCCAGTACAATCATCTTCTTCATGTCAAAGAACCTTGGTGATAAAGGCTAGCTAGTTACCTCTTTCATCTGGCATCCTGTCAAAATAACTTTTGTCAGCAGTTATGCTGTGTTCTGAGTGATGTATTCAAAAGTCAGGCCTCCAACTGGTAGGATCTTCGAGAAACATGAGCAAAGAGATCACGTTATGTAAAAAGAGAGAGTAATCTATGCTATTCAATAAAGTAATTTTGTCTTCTATTGAAAAAGTGTGTATCTATAATAATTTGTTAATTTTATTGCTTGGTAATAACCTATTAGTTTGTAATAAACGTTTTCTATAAGAATGAGAATAAAAAGTACGTATTAATAAAACGTACTTTTAAGTTGTGAGTTTCCATTTCTCAAGAAAATTGATGAAAAAGAAGTAAGGTATTTGTCTACATTTATCATCCAACATAGGGGCAATTTTAATAGCAGAAATTATGAGACCACAATACCCAAATATGCTAAGGAATGATCAGTGTCTACTTGACCAAATAATGCATTCATCTGTAGACAAGACTCTGTCAGGGATACTTGCCTATTAGCGTACAAGGTGTAAATTTTCAATGACATCAAACCACTACTCCAAATTAATTTTAAGTCTAGGTTTTCTCATGTATGTGCAAATGAAACAATAGCTGCTGACATACGTTGAAATAAAAAATTAAAAATAGGAAAAAATTTTATCAGTTTCATGATAGAACTCTAACAAATGTGTAGATAGATTGATTTTTAAATGGCTTGTTCTTTTCATTCAAATATTAAATTTAAAGTAAGACTATCTTAATTACTTTTCTCTCATTGCTGAGACAAAATACCTGACACCAAGAATTAAGGAAGGAAAGGTTTATTTAGCGCACAGCTGGTGGAGGTTTTAGTTCATACTCAGCTGGCTCCAAGGCAGGGTGGCACATGGCAGAGAGCAATGGCTCATGGTTTTGGAAAACAGCAAAACAACAAGAGCACAAAGGGAGAAGCAGCAGAGAGCAAGCTTCTTTCCCTCCCTTATATTGTATGCAAACTACCCGCACCACGGTGGATGCAGCATTCACACTCATAATCCCATAATCACAATCTTGAAGTTTATCCCATGACTGTATGAGGCTTGGAAGGGACATCTAGACACAAACCATAAGAAAGACTCTTATAATTTATTCTTTCAATTGACTGTTCATATGTCTGAAAGCTATTATGAATTCAGTTCTATATTTCAATTTAAAAGGTATAATTATGTGTATAGGATGATATTTAAAATAAAAATATAATGGAAGGCACTATTGTGATGAAATTTTTTTATTCAATGAGGATACTATTTATGAAACAAAATTGTATTTGAATTGGAAGTAGTATATACATAATTTAAAATTGCATGCAATATTTTCATATATTCTTTGAGCTGAAGTAGAAGTTGTAGCTACCTAAATTTATGTGTTCATACATATGCATAGTTGACCTGCACAGTTTTTGTTACTAGGCTGATCTTATATATAAAATAAATATTTCATCAAGGGTTTGTGTGCTTTCTTTTCTACTCCATGTTTTTATATTTGAGAATCTGGAGAACAGCTATTTTTACTAAGTACTTTAGCATGCTATTGAGCATTTTGTAAATGAGTTCTCTGAATTTCAGTGGCACTTTATTCAAAATCATTTGAAAATTTCAAATCAAAGTACTCAGTGAATGAAGTGCCAAAATACTTCAGCTTTTGAAGCTTTCAACGAATTGCTTTTATAGAAAACAAAGCTTGCAAACACAAAGACATTAAAGTATATTGCTTAATGGCAAGGGAGTAACTCAACAAATTGAATAATAACAGCTCAAATAGTTTATAATATTAAAATTTAAAATTTTATAATTGTGCTTCAGAATGTGCTTTTCACACTATCTGTGGTAAAGAACAATGTTTTTAAAAAATTTCAAACTTTCAGATAGCTCTACATTTAGAAGCAGGATAATGTAAGAGTTGAAAGTGGTACACAAAATTCAAGCCCACTGTTTTTGTGGTGCTGAAAATGGAATTCAGGGCCTTACACTTGCTACACAAGCTCTTACCCTCACCCCTCACCCCTCAAGCCCACATTTTAAAAATCATTATCTTAAGTGGACATCAAATTAAATTTAAGACACATGATTAGAACAATCATAATGGGAAAAGAAGGGAATACAATTATATAATTGCTCATTGAATTGTACATATAGAGAGTTAATACAGAAATACTATTACACTCCTAATTTTTTGTCACTCTACAAGTACAACTAAAGAAAAAATTATATGGTTTTCCATATGAAAAATCTGGGCGTGAATAGCATATATGTTGTTTAGTTTATAATGTGACAAGTTTGGGCATTGATTGCCAATTTATTTCACCTAGGTTGGACTGACAGTAGTGCTACTTACAAGAGACAATATACATCTAAACTTTTACTATTATAAAAACGCACAAGGTAAGAAGTACATTAAAGGGACTGGAAAAATGATATTGTAACATACTAACAAACTCAGTTAGTTTTTTAACTATTACCTGAAATCAAATACATGACACTGTATGTTCAAAATTAATATATAGTCCTTTATAGTCAGCCAGTTCTAAGATTTGTTTTATCAGGTGTAAGATTTGTAATTTAATTTTATGATGGAAAACAAAATTCAAAACATTTTATCAAATAAGGGAATTGATGCAAACTTTTGTGGTGTACAGTATCAAGATCATCAACTGCTTTATTGATAATTATTACTTAATCACAAAAAATGTTATAATAATCTTGGAGCATGTTATGTGAATCTATTAACTGACATTAAACAATCTGTGACATTCCTTCAATAAATGAATACAATAAGACCCTGAAAGATGTCAGATAAATAATTATAGTTTCCAACTTGCATGTGTAAAAACTGGGACCAAAGTATTGTCATATATTTCAGAAACTCATTCTTTACAGAATTTTACCCTCAATAACAATCCTACCTCAGCATGAAATAACTGTTGTATATAATCAAGCTTCACATAAACATATAATAAGAATATTCTTGAATTTCACACGGAAACAAAACTAGGATGAAATCTATTGGTCTTGTTTTCTTTGAAATTACTTCTGAATTCATCATCACTACTGGACATACTACTACTATATATTCAAAGAAGGTATATATTTTCAAACATAAGAATAAAACTTACTTTGTCATCACCAAATTAGGTGCAGAAATAAGTAATATATGCCAGTAAACAAAAAAATCCATTTGAGTTACGCAAGCATCGTGAGTTTTGAAATACATGATGAAAGAACTGAGGCCTAAAAGAAAACTACATGAGCCAAACTGCAGGAAATGACAATCCTTCAGAAGGAAGAAAAGATACACAGCTGCTGTCTTGCCTGACTGGAGCAGAGCAGTGAGGACCACTGGCCACTGATAAAGAGAATGAATAACTAGCCTGACCACCTTTTGGGGCTATGTGTGAGCTGCACCAACAGATGGCTTAGTATTCTGAGAAGTCAGACATACAAAAGAAGATTGTTCTACCCCCTGAGACATCTTTAAGGACTAATAAAGATGGTACCCTAAAACTGGGAAAGAGGCATTCCTGGGTAGGAGGGTGGAGAGAAAACTCTGGTAATTTCTTTCACAGAGCACCAACCAGCCACATTCACCCTATGGAAGGTGAGAAAGTTACAGTAGGAATTATCCAAGGCTAAGAAACCAAGAACCACAATGTACAGCAGTGATGGCTCTCTCACAGATGAGAAAGCACTTATAGCTCAGGCGTGAAATGCAGCAGACATTAAGAAAGTTTCCAGTGCTGGACCCCCAGGCCCTGGTAAAGAGAAAGACTAGACATATTTTAGATCACACAGTACATTCTGATCATTATTTTATTGACACTAGAAGCTTTTGGAATTATCCCCATGCCTACTTTTTGTTGCCTTGCACATCTTTCTCAATCTTCAAGTTCCCTTTTGAAATCATTTTTCTCTAAATGAAAACCATTCTTGAAAACCATTCTTTAGTATTTCTCTTAGACTAGGTCAGCTTAATATTACTACGATGTCTTTACTCTGGCTCCATATTTGAGAACATTTCTGCTGGTTAAAGAGATTTATTATGTAAATGGGACCAAGAATGTAAAAGGTCTTTAGAAGGTTATTCTTTGAAATTCTAGAGGAATTTTCTTTTTCATAATCAGGTCATAGCTAATCCAGGCACTGTCTTATAGGGAAGCATATGCTTAAATCAGATACAACTGGAAGAACTTTGCAATATACCAAACTTCTCATGGTCCCAAAATTTTACCAGTATCAGTAAGATTTGGGGGATTATGCCCATCCAAGTTCAGATTGACCTAATCAACCATTTACCCAAGATTCTACAGCACACTTTGAAACTAGAACCAAAGAAGGGAAAGAGGCCTACAGTGTAAGCACCAATTAAAAATGATTTATTATGACATATTATTTATTAAAGCTAACCTGCCTTAGGCAAGAGTTCAAGACCTTAGGATTATTATCAGAATGATCATACTTCACGCTCCAGGACTGTTTGCTCCTCTGGATAAAATTCTTATGTAACTGGAAGCAGGGGTAAGAAATTAAATCTTAGCTGATATTTTAAGTAATGTTTCCATAGCTGTTGAAGCTCATTGGATTAAGCTAACCTCTTTGGTTCAAGTACTAATGATCAACAAAGTAGCTTTAAATTTTTATTATCTAATCAAGGTAGTATCTATGCCACGGCTACTGTTTTATTCCATTTGGATAAACTCAATTGGCCGCCTTAGAGATCATGGGATCATACAGACAAAAACAATTCATCTCTACGATGTCCACTTGTGTCTTGAAAATCGATCTTCCCCACCTTCATTTCTTTTGTCTAGAACTGAGCCATCGTTCTGCTGTATCTTTGAGACAGTCACAATTGCCAAGGGTTGACTCACAGAATGTTAAATATGTCTTCAGAGCCATTATCCTATCACATGATCCAACAACTCATTTGAGGAAGCAGAATAAAAGGCCAGACCCTGGTCCAAGGCTGAACTGTTGCTGTTTCTGAAACAATGTATCATCTAGAGAGTATGTCCAGCCATTTGGCACTGGAATGAGTCTTTTTTGCCTGCCCCTCTTTCCCAGCTGGAGGTTGACCAGGAGAGGAATTCAAAAGTAAAAGAGGAATAATCACCTCCACCAGGTGTACAAGACTGAGAGCAATTATTTTCATTAGCTTTCCATTTATAGCAAAGACTATGATATTATTTCCCTCATACTTCTTAGCCTACAATATCATTTAACTCACAGTGACCCTCCCAATAAAAAACAATCAATCCGAAGTCTTGCTCTGCTTCTGATATCATGCCTCAGTAACTTCTTAGGCTAATCTATAAAGAATAAAACTCACATTTTCTTTGTTAACTGGAGAAAAAAAGATTTTTTCAGAATTTCTCTTTTTATTCTCCTTGTGGTAGTAAGTTATTAAAATTCTGGCTATATCATAGTGGTTCTCTATGAGGAAGAGGCTTTCTAGAAACTGACTAGAATATAGAGATATAGGGATATCACATAGGTACCAAGCATACTTAACTGGGTTACAGATCAAAATAAATATGTTCAGTTTACAAAAGAAGCAAATTCTGAGAACATAAAGCAGCAAATTGGTTTTCTTACTATAAAGCATAAAAATGCTCTTGTTTGATAACTCTATGCTCTTAACTTAAAGAACTCAAAGGCTTAGGAACACTTCAAAATGTGGAGATTTAACTTATTCTGTTTTTTTTTTTTTTTTTTGCGGTACTGGGGATCGACCTCAGGACTCTGCGCTTGCTAGGCAAGCGCTTACTCCACTGAGCTATATCCCCAGCCCCTTAACTTATTCTTATAAATATTAATAATGTCAAATAACTGTCAGCATAAAAATTTAAAGGAACTCTTCTTTGACAACTGCTTGTGTTTTGGGTTTGTAGAGTTATATGAGCTGGAGAAGCTGAAGTTTCTGTAGTGGATGTGGCTGGCTGTTGTAATGACTGTGGGCGAGACTCTCCTGATTGAGTCCTAACCAATCCACTACCATCACTTTTGATGGTATCACTATTGATAACTGGAGGATCTTGATGGGTCAAAGCAGTTTTACTCTCATTTTTGCTTCTGACTGTACTGGGTGAGTGGAAGAAGGACCTGGGATTCCTGGAACATTACGCACCATGGTGACTAGTTGAACAAGCGGGACTGCGACTGGGACATGCACACTGGAACTTGTAATGGATGCAGAAATTGTAACAGGCATGGTCTGTTCACTAGGAAGATGTAACCGAAGAGGAAATGGGCCTGGGGTGGGGAGAGTTGGCCTATTGGAGGACGGTGCCTGGGTGATTAGAGTACCTGAGGTTGGTGAAGAGACTCCCTGCTATATAATTGCACTTGAGTCAGAACTCGTGAGCAGTACACTGGGAGCCTGCAATGATGCTAGATGAACAATAGCTGATGTGGGCTGTGCAGTTTGTATGAATAGTGCCTCCTGCCCATCACTGGCAGTACCCCAGTGCGAAATAATGTGGTGTGGTTTGGACCACCGTAGGAAGATCCTCTTGGATAGAAGACAGCTCTGGAAATCCATGACAACACTATGCAAAGTACCTCAGTTTTCTCCTATATGAAATGGACTAATAATAACTGTGATGAAGTGAAATAATAACTGTAATAACTGCCAGAGAGCAGTTAAATAAGCAGAGTGAAAGTAATTATAAAACTGCAAAACATTACACAAAATCACATGCGTTATTATGCACTTTGACACTATCACTTTACCTATTCTATTCTGCTGTCCCCACACACTTATCCTAACTTCCCATGCCAAAGAAGCAAAATATTACAGCTTCTAGAAACCGGTATCAACATATTGTGAATTGAAGATTCTTTTCATCTTAGTTACTGAATCCCCACCAGTGGCAGGAAGTGGGACTGAGGGATTCCAGGGTGCATTACAGCAAGTCAACTTCCATAAATGTCAACACCAGGAAATCAACTTTTCCAAATGCTTTTGGTGAATCAAAATCAAAGCTGTGTGAATCAAAAACAATTCATTGAAAATGTAATTTTGCATATGATTAATCTATCATCTGTTCTGATTGCCTGTGGTACATTTTTATAATTATAAATTGAATGGAGAATGAAGATAATACTAATAATCTTATTGGCTAAAGCACAGGGCATTAATTCAGCTTATCATAGCAATAACGACCTCAGCCCAGGACATTTTCAGGCAATTAATGACTGGTGGAAGTTAATGACCCGAGTTTCAGCCAAGGACCATCAACTCCTCCTCCTTGTTCATCAATCCTCAGAAAATGCCCACTGATCAGAGCACAGTCAGATCCATTCAAAGTTTGATGTCAGCTCAACTTCATATGTTACATAAGTTCGTTGCCTTACTCTTTTCCTCAAAATCCATTCATTTGTAAACTGGGCTAAAATGATAACAGATTAATTCCTTCATAGGAAACAAGAACAACCAAATGCCACATAGACATTGTACATCAACTGGCATTGTTGAAAGTATGGTACGGGGCATGCAGTTTCCAACTGTAGAAATGCTTCAGAATCAGTCCTGGTAAGGAAAGCCTGGGTTGTAAACTCATACTTTTTTCTTAATTTATCTCCCCAAGAGAGAAAAATCAGATGTAGCATGTAATATAATATAGGTTTCTGCTCTCTACAGAACAAGGTATCCTGTTTGACTTTAAATTCTTTCTCAGAATGAGCAGGAAACTCAGCAGAGAGAAACAAGGTGATAATGTGCAAGCCCCAGCAATACCCATGACAACATCATCACTCATTTCAAGCTCCTCTAGAGTGTTTCACATATTTTTTCCCATTTCACAGGAAGCATATGAAACAGATGATCTGGATCACCAGCATGGCGCACACAGACTCTCTGTAAGCCAGGCAAGCAGAAAAAGGGACTGAGCAGTGACCCCCATCTCTACAGGAGGCCACCAGTAGGCTGCCTTTGCCAGGAGCCAGAGATGTCAGGAAGAGCAGTGCAACATCTCATTGAGCTTGCTTCTCGCCAGCTAGCCCCCGCTTCATTTTTTTCTGATTCCTTGGGCTTCACTTCATCACAGGAAAGGAAGATGTCATGAAATGACACTGTAAGGTGTCCTGTACAATCAGGGTCACTGGCCTGGAGTTTATGAACTCAGAATAACTGACTGTTAACCAAGGAGAAGAGATCCTCACTAAATGATGACACGCATCCAAAGTCCTGTAGCTGAACTTATTCCTTCTATTTATCATCTACTTGAAAAGGCAAAACTTTTAAAAATATGCATGCTACATTCAAATGGGCAACTCATTATCATTATTACTTACAGTGACAGTTAATGCTCACAATAGGCTTCATGCAGGCTGTGCAAAGTCATTCATTGTCTGTAAGAGGAAGCAGAATGCCCCTCAGTAGCTGAACTAAGGCCTCCCAGAAGGGATTTCTCAGCAGGGAATGAGAGATATGTTGCCAAAGAATAAAGTCTGTTGATCAAGGATGATTGATGATAAAAATAGTCAAAGTAACATTAGAAATGACAAATAACAATTCACTCTTATAAAGTAAAGGAAAACATTGCATTCCTATGTTTTCTTACTTACTGTGAAAATGAGCCTCTATCATTAAAACCATTATTCCTGCTGTCAAAAGGCAGATGCAGAATAACCCAAAAACTGTCATAAAGAACACTTATGTATTGACAGTTTGATGTATGATGAAACCAGAAAGGAAAAAAAAACAAGAAAATCCAGAAGGTGGGACCCCGTCCCACCCCAAATTTTGGTGCACCTCTACCCCAAGATCACAAGCAGAGGAGAGAAGTGGAGACACTAAGATAGGCCAATAAGAGGAAGGGAAACGATAATGGTATCTCCAGTTTTGCATGGGCAGATTTGATACACTGGGACAGTAATAGTTCAGTTTAAGATCATGCAATTCAATACAAAATTTGGGAGCAAACTAATAAAATATAAAGGATAAAATTTGAATTTGAAAACATTCAGGAATTTTTATGTCCATTGTTAAAAAAGCAGATGACTATCAGTATCAGAAGCTGAAATATAATTTCTGGAAGAAGACTATTTGGAAGGTTGCATATTCTGCAAATAAAGATGTAAGTAGGTAATTAGTCTAAGACAAGAATTTCTATGTTAGACCTTAAAAGATTTCAGAATTTTGTGGCCTATTTAGCAGAGGTAGGAAATGAAATTGTATCTTTTAAAACACAAAATCTATATGCTTTCTGTCTCACTGTTCCACGCAAGCTAAGATCACTTCTAAAGACTCCACACAAAATACTGTTGGATTTTGTGAACCATTAAAATGTACAAACAGGAGGAGCATTTGCTCATGGTATCTCCATTATTAACTATTATAGAATGCATGTTTTTGTCCCCAAATTCATATGATGAGCAGGTAAGCCTCAGTAGGATCTCATTAGGAGGTGTGGCTTTGGGGAAGTAATTAGGTCATGTGCCATCTTAAGAGACAGACTTCATATCCTGTGAAGCTCTGACAAGTTGGTAGTTTGCAGACTGGAACTGGGCCCTCACCAGAACCTACTAATGATAACATCCTGATTTTAGAACCATAAGAAAAAAAGTTCTGTGCTAAAAAAGCATCCTTTGCATGGTACTGAACTTTGCTATAGGCTTTTATTAAGGTACTATCTTTCTAAAGTGCTTACCTGCAAAACAAGAGGAAAATACCCTCTAAAAGCAAAAGTTCTCATTTGTATCTAATCAAAGATTAGAATCTAGAGATCTTTTCACTGGAGGAAGGTGGCAGCTTCAACCAGTTCACGGAAAGGAATTAATACCAATGACATGCTTTAAAACACCCTTCAAAGAAAATTTAAACATTAATAATTAAGGTTAAAAAAACACTTTGAAAATGTAATGTGCATGCACAATAAGACACAGTCAAGCTGTAAAAACAGATAAAACCTTACATTTTCAATAACATGGATAGAAATGAAAGTCATTACATTAAGTTACATAAGCCAGAGACACATAAGCAAATGCAACAAGATCTCAGTCATGTGTGGAATCTAAAAGAGTGTATCTCATAGAACTTGAGAACAGAATAGTGGTTACCAGAAGTTGGAGCATGCACAGGGGAGGAAGTAAGGGAAGAAAGCTATCAAACGTGTACTAAGTTACAGTGAGGCAGAATGTCTTGGTTACTTTTCTCTCACTGCTGAGACAAAATACCAAATATTCAAAGTTGAGGGGAGAAATGTTCATTTAGCACTCACCTTGTAGAGGCATCAGTCTATAGTCTGCTGGCTCCAAGTCAGAGTGGCACATAGCAGAGGGGCAACCATTCACGACTGCAGAAGACAGCAAAAGCAAAGGGGCTGGGCAGGCTTTTTGTCCCTTATGGTGTACGATGGCTACCCGCGCTAGGATGAGTGTAGTACTCACTCTCTTCACCCCAGCACTGGACTATGAATCAACCACAAACTCTACATTCACCCACGTCCCCAGCCCATAACTGCATGAGGATTTCAGGAGACATCCAGACACAAATCATAACATAGAAAAATAAATTCTGATGGGCGCTTGCACAGTAGAAAGGCTATAGATAATGATAATGTATCACATATTTCAAAAAAGCAAAAAGAATTTTGAATGTTTTCACTGCAAATAAATGATAAATGTTTCAGGAAAGAGCTATGTTTATCCTGATTTAAACATTATACAGTGTATATAGGTTCTTAAATATTACATGATTTCCCATAATTATGTACAAAATTTAAGTGTCAAAAATCAGTTCTTCAAATAATGTTAAGTTGGATAACTATTATTTAAAGTAGGAGTATATGAAGAAAAATCCTGTGCTAAACATGATTTTCAATTCTATCTAGGAGGAAGTATATATAATTTCCTTGCTCTCTGTCTTCTTATTTCATTGGCTTAACAAGTCTCTGAAATGTGTTTATTTTGTGAAATTCTCTATTTAATTTTCACTTAAATTACATACTATTAACTGTCTTCCCTTCATGTACTGAAAATATGTTGTAGCATATCTATATCTATAGATCCTCATGAAGAGGTACACTGAGATCATTCCATAGTCAGAGAGCAGTCAAGGAACTCATTGATTGCAAAGTTACCCGTCCGAAAGAGTTGCTCTTTTATTCTCTTTTAAAATAAATATTTCAGGAGTTTATGGTGAAAAGTGCCTCAGTTTATCCCTAGTTTATGGAACTGATAGACACAAAATATTCTTTCTAAAGTGAGGCAATTTTGAAGATGCTGCCTGCCCTTTTAAGAGTTGAAATCATAAGAAACATAGGGAGAGAATTCTCAGCTTCCAAGTGGGCCTTACTCCAAAAATCTAAAAAGCAGTTGTTCCAACTGACTGCTTATACATAGTCATTATGTTGCTGAAATATTGCACAAAATTGACCCAACTATTAATATAGTTGAAATGCAGCCTAAGATTTATGTCCTGAGACCAGACCCAACCATGCAGAGAGGAAAAGGGAAGGATCACAAAGAAAAGCTTTTCTTCCCTATAGGTAATACAAGGGTTACCTCAAATGAGCTTTTTACTTAATTACATTTACTTGTTACATTTTGAAATAGGAAAATTAATCTTGGGTGCTCTCTGGCTTCACTTTTCACACAGTTCCCTTGGTACACAGGTCTCCTGCTGCTGGGGGCCACACACCTAGGACCTTAGTCTTCATCTTCCCTGTTCTCTTCTTCAGCCTCCCTTCCAGAGGTCATTTACTTCTTTTCTTAAAACCACATTTCAGAATCTCTCCACAGAGAAGTTCTTGGCTTGGAGTTAGGAAAAAGTTAACCTATGTACATCACTTTTTCTCTGTTGAGAAATGGTTATAGCCCGTTACCCTAATCAGTGATGAAGGTGAGAAGTGAAATTTTAAGTGTATATTATATGAATGCACAGTGTCAATTCAATTGCAAGTCATATCCCAAGTAACAAGGATTTTTATTTTGCATAATTTGTACATGTCTGTGAAGGACTCAAAACTCGTAACATTTTGAGATTCACATGCATTTGAGCAATGTAACATGACCAGGAAAGCTCATAATGCGCCATGTGTGGAAATTCTGAACAACTCAGGAGCAGCATGTTGTCAGTATAAGATACTCATCACTGCCTAGCACGTCGTTTTCAATGGTGCCTTTAAACCACAGTTACTTATTTGTTCACAATTCTACAATTTGGGCAGGCTAGGCAAGAATAGCCTGTTTCCTCTTGGTGTCACGTGGGGTTATTTAAGGAGGTCTACTCAGTGGATGCCCACCCGACCATACTGGAGCAGCTGGATGGCATCACACTCCCCTCTGATGCTTTAACTAGGATGGCAGGAATCTCTAGGAATCAGGTGGATCTTTCTCTGCCCCTTCCCATAGCCCTGCTTCCTCTCACCCACTCCATGTAATCTTTGTAGCAGGGAACCTGAAGTTCCTTAAATGAGCTCCAAGAAGGCAAAAGCAGAAGTTCCAAGTTTCTTAAGCTGATGCTGGCACAGATTCAGTTCTACAGATCCCCATTGGTCAAAATATGGAAGGCCAACCCACCCTTCTTCAGAGGAGAGTTCAGCCTCTTTATAGGAGCAGCAAGTGAAACACATGACCATCTTTAATGCACAATAATGGTCCATATGGTCTTGTTAGGTCTACTGCAACAAAGCAACACAGAGTGGGTAGTGCAATCAGCACACATTTTGTTTACAGTTCTGGGGTCTGCAGGTCTGAAACCAAGATGGTGATGAGGTCAATTCCTTTTGAGAATTGTGAGTGAAGTATATACTCCAGACTTCTCCCCTTGGCTTGTAAATGGCTACCTTCTTCCTGTGTCTTCATATTATCTTCTTTCTGTGCTTGTCTGCCTCCCAAATTCCTCTTTTTATACAGATACCAGCCATGTTAGATTAGGGACCACCCAGTTAAGTAGTTTTTAACTTGACTACTTCTGTAAAGACCCTGCATTAGTCAGCTTTCCATAGCTGTGACAAATACCAGAGATAAATTAACTTAGAAGGAGGAAGGTTTACTTGGCTCACAGTTCTGAAAGTTTCAGTCTATTGCTTTTGGGTCTGGGATAAGGAAGAACATTATAGTGGGTGTGTGTGGTAGAGGAGGCTGCTCACTTTATGGTGGCAGGAAAGCAAAGAGAGAGGGGAAGGGACCAGTATTCCAATATACTCTTCAGTGATGTAACACGCCCAATGATGTAACTTCTTTCCAGTGGGCCTCACCTTTTAAAAGTTCATATGAGCCTCTGGGGACAATTAAGATGCAAATCATAACAGAGCCTCTCCCCAAATATGGTCATACTCTGAGGCACTAGGGCTAAGAATTTAACATTTGAACTTATTTGGGGTGGGAGCACAAGGCAACCTAGAACAGTGGCCCTTTAATCACTCAGTGTTTTGGCACCTGGAATCTGAGAGGAGGCGAATTCAGCTATCTAAGCTTCAGAAACTAGTTTCAGTTCTGCCCCTCTGAACACATCACTAAAACTCAGATTTTCTTTCTGTATCAGTAAATTGGATACAGTGGTAATTGGGCCATACCCTGCAAAGAGTGCTTTGAAGACCAGACTGGGATGCTGTACAAGAAAGTAGCGTGAAGAGTAAAGGTGTAACATGCCAGTTATGGGTGCATTAGGTTTTTTTGGAATAATATATCAGCACTCAACTCAGCTTTGAATCTGAGCTTGGCTCCCATTTAGTATGAAATAGCAGTTTCCTCCTCATTATAGTGGAAAGTGGACCTGTGTTTAAATTCATTCATTGTTTCCAAATCATGCTGCTAAGTATACACTGATCTGTATTTGTCTTAATTTCATAATACTTCAGGAGCTTTGACTCACAATTTCTACATATGCATTCTACCTGCCTACCTGGTTTACAAACTGTCTTGCATCACTCTTTGGTAATTTAATCCTCAGTAACTACAGCTCCAAGTCTGACTGAGGTCCAGGACTTTATTTTAATTTCTCCTGTGTGTTCTGCCACTGGATAGCACAGCTATTCTCAGACTCCTGTTATGTACCTGGAAGGGTTTCTAGAACCAAAACCCTTCCCATGCCTGCCCCACCCTGGATCCCTACTTCCATCTCTGTACTTGACCTCCCATACTCAGATAAGCTTTAAAAAATCTCATAAATTTTCCTACTGATAGTAAGTTCTATAACTCAGATCGCTTCAATTTAAAGCAGAACTTCCTACATCTATTTGTACTAGATCTTAAAAACATGTTTCTACGTAAGGAAGGTACCTTAGTTTATTCAGACTACTATAAAAATACCATAAACTGGGCAGTTCATAAGCAATAGATGTGTTTCTTTCAGTTTTGGAGCCTGAGAAGTCCAAGATCAGGTGCCAGGAAATTTGATGGTAAGAGTTTCTATAGATGGTAACCTTCTCACACTCGATAGGTGAATGAGTTCTCTTGGGCCTATTTCATAAGGGCAGTAACTCTAACCATAAAGTTTCATCCTCATGACCTAATGCCCTCCCAAAGGTCACACCTACTCGCCATCATTTTGAGGTAACCTTTTAACATGAACATGGCACAGGGAGAGGCATAAATACTCAAACCACAGAAAAAAGAATGATGACACCAGTAATTTTACTACAGGAAAATTACTGTCAGTTTGCCCAGTATTTTTGGTAGTTGATTTCCTCTTAGTTTAATGTTTTACTGCTATAAAATTATTTTAAAGTATTTAAGGAAAATGTGCACATTTTTATGGAAGGCAAGAAAAATGGTACTAAATTAAATGTCAACCTAAAATAATAAATACAATTAAACAAAAAAAATTCCCAAAAGAGCAAGGAAATCATCTTGCTTTAAAAAGCTAAGTGTTAGATTTTTGTGACCATGTATGTGGGCCACTTGGTAATAGCAGGATAGCACTAATACTGGAATTTTCTTTTAATGATGAAAAATGCAAAACTATTAATGCTATCTTGATACATTATGAAATGCCATACCAATCCATTCTGTACTCTATATTACCTTCTCCTTTTGTGCTTTTATCAGTTTTGAACCTTCCAAATGAATGAGTCACACAGCACAGCAAAGTCAATTTACTGAAATGAGTAGTATCACTGTCACCCCTGAAAAGGACATGAGAGTGTTATATGCCATAAACAAAATCCATCCATCCATGACATTTGACCATTCTACCAGGTAGCTGCCAAGGACTGCAGGCCAGAGGATCCTGAAATTCTCAGCAGATGTGATTATTACATTTCCCATTATTCCTGAACTATTTCTATTTGCTTGACATCCTAGCAGCAGAGTTATGCTTGACGTTATTGGCAATACAAGAAACTCAGGCATGGCTGTCTCCAGCTAAACTTCACATCAATTGAGAGCAACTGTTTAAGTTTAAAAACACTAGTTTTTTTGACTTCTGGATTAATTCTGACCAATTCATTAAGCTTTAACTTGGTGCTACATTTATGTTTTGTTGAATTGAAATTTATGGAAGAGATTTAGCTGAAGACAAGCATGAAATTAAAAAGTGTAAAATGAGCTGAAGTCTCTACTTTCTCACTGTAAAAACATAGAGGTCTCCAATTATCCAATAGAATAAAATTAATAAAAGTTATATATGGTGTCATAATAGATTTTATTCCAGTAGAACAACATTATTACATCTGATTGTAAATCATATGAATATTTTCTGGCAACCAAAAGAAAAAAAATTCACAATGCTGGCAGTTATGCAGCTTCCCATATACCAAAATGTATGAGTGGTATATGCTACTTGTATCATTAAATTCTTATTATATTATAATGTGGTAATCTAATTTTTCTAAGTGCCTCATTATTTTTCATTTTAGCTGCCAAGTGCACATATATTTTGTGTTGTTAGCGAATTAAATGAAGACATGCTAAATAGATTGATATTCTGGATTCACTTTGTGATTTAAATGCACTGATTATAGTATAAAATAAGACAAAGAAAAATGTGCCATTTCCTGTAGGTCATATTTTCTGTGGTTTATAATAAAAGCAATTTGTATTGTGCCCAGAAACATATTGTATGCAAACAGCAAGTGTTGTGATAAATATCATCAATTCAAATGAATGTAGCTACTTATTTAACTCAGAATCTCTGAGGTGCCAACTGAATTTGAGCCTTCAACAATGTCTGTGGTTAAATTTTGCTGTAAAGTGCCCATCCCAGCCTAACAATAATGTAGTCACTTAACAATTACCTGCCACCTCCAGCAGATATCTTTTGGGTGACATTAGACAAATGAAGATAGGAAGACAGCATATTATATCAGCTAGCTATGACTGGGTGACAAATCATATCAGAACTTAGCCACTAAAAAATTAATAACTGCTTATTTAGCTCAAGTTTGATCATTAGCAATTTTGGCTATGCTCAGTTAAGCTATTTTTCTGGTTGTGACAAGTACCTTTATATTCTATAGTTGCTGTAAATTAGGCTGGTACTTTTGCAGATCTTTATGGACTCTCTCCATGTCTGGGACCTTGGCTTACACAGTTGAGCTTACATGGTTCTGATGATAGCTCTTTCACAGTCCAGCAGACTAGCCTGACCTTGTTTGGGGCAGTGGTACTAAGAAACCAAGTAACTGCACCTGAAGCCTTGTGCGGCTTGGGCATGGAGCTACTATACCTTCAGTGCCCCAAAGTCTATTCTCTGAGCAAACTCAAGGGTGGGCTAATACTCCACCTCTCATGGAAGCAGGTGAAAGGTCATAGGTTAAGGGCACACATATAGGTAAGCATAGGGAAATGCAGCCATGTTTTTGCAAATAATCTCTTACAAACAATGACTTTTCAAATGTGATCATTTAGATAAACATATTAAAAGAGTTCTCCATCTCTAACGTTGCTAGGACTGTCTGGAAGACCACAGACGTTACTTCCAGAGAGTGAGGAACTCTGAAGACCTGCTCTACAAACCCATTTTTGCATCTTTGTGGAGAAGGAGTTCATCTTGGACTCTTTCCTCTCCTACCTCACAAGTTTGCAACAATCACAGGTATCTCCTGAGTATTTCCTGAATCCAACCATTTATGTCCATCTCCCCATGTCAAACTTCTATCGTGCCTGCAGTATGGCAAAAGTTTTAAAATTGGCCTCTCCTTTCCGTTCTTACCTTCTGTAATCCATTCTCTTTTTCCAGCTCAAGAGATGTAAATCTGATCATGTCATCCCCAACTTCAAGCTAACTCTTCTGTACTCTTCCCATTCTTGGGATAAAATTCAAGTCCCTTAACAGACCCAAAAGACTCGATAATCATCCCTCCAGCTACCACTCTACTATCACTTCTTTTGATTTTTTGTTGTTGTTTGTTTGTTTGGGAGTAAAACAGGGTGTCACTATGTACCCTAGGCTGGCCTTCAACTCACTATGTAGCCCAGACTGGCCTCAAACTTCTGGTAATCTTCTTGCTTCAGCCTACTGAGTGCTAGAATTACACACATTGCCACCATGCCCTGTTCTAGCATCATTTCATGATATTCTAACCCTGGTATTTACATCAGGGGTTCTTTGAACTTCTGAATCGTCATTACACATACTTTTACTTCTCTCCTGCAGTGTCCTTCTATTTCATCTCTGTAGTATATCTCTGACCATTCTAGCAAATACATTCTTCTATGGTGCATCCAATCACTTGTTCAATAGCTGTATTCCCTTGAGCTTGTGTGCTTCCTGGAGCCTGGGCTCTGTCAGAAACTTTGATTAGTAAGGTGCCAGGCACATAGAAGTTGTTTTTGAAAACACGTTCCTTGGGTAAAAAATGAACCCTTAGGCCTCTGCCTTCTGCACATTCTGGGGTGGAAATGTGAATTTTGTGCTCATCTACTGTAGCAGCCACATTTTGAGATTCAAGATAATCTAACACATGGAACATGTGTATTTTTAAATAAAGATGGCAGCTCTTCAAAACTCATAAACCGTTTAAAAGTGAAAAAGATATTATGCTGGGGATATAGCTCAGTGGGCCAGCACCTGCATGGCAAGTGCAAAGTCCTGTGCTTAATTTCCAATATCACACACACACACACACACACACACACACATACACACACACAAAGATGTTGTGACAATTTCATTTTTTATTGACATAAATGATTTGTGAAGGTTTGAGGAAGCACTGAAAGGTCAATTTATCATGAGGGGAAAATAATGGGCCCATCTAGTTAGCAAGTTTAGCCATTTTGTTTGGAGGCTGATTGCTACTGTCATATGACCCTCATAGTTAGTAGTTTTTATGCTCTCTCAAGTTCTCTAGTAGCTTCCTATCCAATGCCATTGTAATGCATAGTTCCTTGACCTATTTAACCCTTGGGTGTCATTTCACTAATATTTATTATAAGGCAGTTACTATACAAAACAGCAGGAGTATAAAAATAATCAGTGCACAATTGTAGCCACTTTTCACCTGCTATGGCAACTATTGAAATGATCTAATATAACATAGACTTTACAAAAGAATCTTATCATTGTAGCTTGCTAGGTCTCTTTTAGCATATTTCCTACACTCTGAGCTTCAGTTTTCACACTGAATAAAACAGGTGTGCAGGACAGTTCTCTGGATAGTCTGGCGCTGATCCAGATATATGCTTTTCCTGCTATATTTCTCAAGAATAACTACAGTGTGCTAAAATGTGACATTTGGAGATAAGGAAGAGCTTCCTGGAGTCCTTAGGCCAGTGGTGGTGAACCTAGGCCATGCACATTGTTTTTCTTTAAAAAAATAGATGTTAATGTATGAATATTTAAAAACTAAACCCTCAGTATTCAGGTTTAATTGCAAGGTTGGCACTTTACAATAAATAAGTGGGTTTGGGTTGCAGTTTGGGCATTTGTGTTTAAAGGGTTTACAGTCACTGCCCCGGGATCTGTTCCAGTTTCCTCCTAGGAAGAGTATGCCCATCAGTACTTGGGCTCAGCAAACTTATTGCTGCAGGGTATAAGACTCAGGGCTGGCTGCCTTCTGAGTCCTTCAGCTGTGGTGCAGGGTAGAACAAGCAGATGGGACTCTATCTAGTCTGGGCAGTTTTCCTGGGCCTTAGTGGGCCAGTTTGTCTTCAACCATAGGTGGCTTTTGTGCCATATCACCTAGCTATGTTATAAACCCACCTCATGTAACTTGCAGCATGTTTAAAGTGTTCCGCCTCATCAGATTTACATGATAGCAGGTATTGCAATTCAAGATGCAATGAGTCAAAGTATTAACCAGTACACAATGAGCTTAATCCACAAAAAACATACAACTATCAAAACAACTACCAAACTACTAGTGGAATTACATGAGGCAGCTCGTGAAGATTATCCTGCCTGCTTTGCATATATGTGCTCAATAAAGCAGCGTTACCTATAATAGCCTTGTAATAACCACAAATACAACTAAATATGCTGTTAAAAATACTAAATTAAGAGAAACTATTACATTTTCCACTTCAACTAAACACAAGTAGCTCCTTTGATAAAATTTCAGCTTCTGTCTCTGTGTTGCAAGATGATTTTAAACATATGAGTGCATCCCCCAGAATGGAGGGATGCTTAGTAAAGTATTTGGTCATGTTCTAAGAAGCCCTTTACATCAATGGTCTAAGGTGGGGTTGTACACTCCCAGGAAAACAAAATATTAGTGTATAAATTTTTATACAGTTCTATCCATAAGCAATATTTACTAACATATAACATACATAGATGACTGGGTCTATTAGGGAACAGTGGAAACTCTACAAGCTGAAGGCCTTGTGCTCAACACCGCAAGGTCAACATTGCTTTCAGAACTCTGCAAGACACTGTAGTCTGCTTGTGCCTACAGATTAAATATTTTAGTTTGGACCAAACTAATCTTCACAAAATAGACCAGTGGCTAGCATAGCTGGTAACACGCCACAAACTAGAGTACCACTAATAATGTAAGCACAAGCAAATACCAAGCAAATGAAGAAATGGATACCGATTTTATCACAAATACTATCTTTTATCAGCCATTATGAAGAAATACACAGTAGTGGTGATCTTAAAATATTCCATATATTACTCTTCTTAAAACATAATAGTTTGTCATTGAGGGTGATGTTTTTGTAAGTTAACAAAAACAATAATTAACTGAGCTCATGAGGGCTGATAAGGGCTTGGGCATGCAATCTGCAGTCACTGAATCATATGTAAATGGAAGCACTGACAGATGATGTAACTCACTTCATTTTCGTGGCTACATCTTTCTTTTAGCTCTAGGGACCGTGAAGTCAAAGATAAAGACTCTAGCAGGCTCAATAATGTGGTGCAGGCTGCACCCTGCAGAAGGAAGGAATGTGTCCTTACATGGCAGAAGAGGGAAGGAACAAGCTAGCCAGCTTGCCATCCACTGCATAAAGCCTCTTTTACAAGTACCCTTTTTTATAATGAATAAAAGTCCTCATGGCCTCATCATATTCTTAAGGGACCCACATATTAATAACATCCGCTGACAACACTTGAATTTTGACTTAAACTAATAGCATTTATAAGATCACATACAAAGTGGAGGAATTTGGGCAACCGGATCCCAGAGTACATGCTTTTGTGCAAATATATACAAATATAAATATATACATATTCTTTTTAAAAATTTATATCAACATTTTTCAAAAATGTCTTCGTTGTTATTTTGTTACTGTCTTTTTCTCTTTAAAACAAAAAAATTTTTAAGATCTCATTTTTAGAATGAAAGTAATATGCTACCCCAAAAATGTGCCACTGTGGCATGAGGATTATTTTCAACTAGAGCTAAGTAAAAAGAAGCAGATACAGTCTCTGTTCTCATATTTGCCGAAGAGCAGAAGATAAAAGTTATGCATGTGCCCTCCTCGATGCTCTACCAGGAAGGAACATGTGTCTCCAGGATTTAGACCCTAATCAGCTTGATGACAGCATGAGAGGAATGTACATGAGGAACGTTATCAGTTCACCTTGGTCTACCATTATCGTCTAAAAAATGTTGCCTTCCCACAAATTTCTATCCCCAGAGAATCAAGCTCTGGCTCCGCTATGTGTCATTTCTCTAAAAAGTTATTTTTTGTGGAAGATGCTATGAAGTTGGAGTTCTAAGCCACCTCTTTGAGAATTATTACTTCCTGAGTTTTCTTCCATGTGCATGTGGTATATATGTATGTTGATAAATTTGTTTCTTTTTCTCTTGTTCATCTGTATCTCACTGGGGTCACTGCTGAGAATTTAGACAGGTAGAGAAAAAAGTATTTTCCCTTTCATATAAGGCCCTAGAGACAAGAATTTGGCAGAAGAAATTTAATCTTCTTTTCATTGGACAAACAGTTGTAGAGAAAAAGAAAAAAATGGGTAGATAAGGTTTTGGTCTTTGTCTAAGACAAGTAGAGCTTTCTTCCTCATGTGCAGAGGAAAGTTTATATAGCAGAATCAAATATTGAGTGACAATCAGAGCATCTTAGATCTTAGAAAGATTTTTGCCTTTGGAGGTCTGCAGGCTGTTTGGGAAGTAGGGACCATAAACCCCATGAGTTTTTGAGTAGCCTTCTCCATGAGGTCAAGAAATCACAGAACTGATAATTTGCATCCTCTCAATCCAGAGACTGGAAAATGTGAGAGAATCCTGAAAAACAGATAGAACTTTCTGGGGCCTTAGTGGAAACAGGATCCCTGCCTATTCAGCTACCCCTTCATTTCTGAGCTCTTCTGACAACCAGACTAGAGATGTAGGAACAAATGGAATTCACAATCAGCTAAGGTGCTCTATCCATGAGAAAATAAGAAAACCCCAAACACTTGACCTAACTGCTGGAGAGATGCCTTCACCTCCTCTTACTACATAGCAAATTCCCAGACAATTAGCAGTTGAAAATGAATTACTTCACTGCAGCCTGAACACAGCTTAAGGGTTCTTTGGTCAGCATCTCTCTTATCTGAAGTCAAGGTATCAACCAGAGATGCAGTTTCATATGAGGCTCAGAGTCCTCTACTCATCTCATTGCAGTTATTGTCAGAATCTAGCTCCTTAATATTTATGACAGATCCTTTTTTTCTTATTGGCTCCTGGCTGGGCTCAGCTATTAGAGGCTGTCTCAGTTCCTTAGCCACACAGTCTCTCATTAAATGGCAGCTTACCTCTTCAAGAACAGTGTAAGAATAATGTAACAATCATGAAGGTTACCGTCTCATTACTCTTCTCTAATATCATGACTGAATCACAGGGTGCCAGCTTCACTCTCTGAGTTCCATCCACACTTGCTGCCAGGAAATTGTGGTATGTAGTATTCACAGAGAGACTACTGAGACCCATCTGAGAATTCTGCCCACTACAAGGAGAAAAACTGCAACATGTACAAAATAACAATCATACTAATGAGTTTATGTTGCACAAAGAAACAAGATGGGACTTCTGTACTACACAGTTTAGTAGATTAAGTATGTCGATCACTGAGCCCAGATGTAGAGCCAAAAACCAAATAGTGGACTATCTCAAAACATGAAATAATAAAATCTTAGAAAATTAGAAGACTTAAAGGATAGAGTCAAGAAACCTGACATATGGTTACTATGGTTTTAGAAAGAAATAGAGTAACAAACAGAAGATAGGCAATAAATAAAGAACAGGAAAAATGCTGTGCTAAATATAGAGTGAGTCTACAGGTCTCAGACCCGATTGGTGGTGAAAAGACAGTAACTGAAATGCGTTCTGTTAAAGAATTAAGACAAAAGTCTACACATTTAAATAAAGAGAATGGAACTTCAAAGATGTATCATATTTGACATTTATAGTATCATTAGGCCACCCTAAAAGCTATAAAATGATGAAGGCACCACTAAGAAAGGATTAGCAATTTCATACCCAGCTAAGACATCGTTACTCTGTCAGTATAAATGGATATTTGAGAATGTGTATGAGAGTGAACCAGGTAACACATTTTAAGAAAATATATACCTACATTCTTAACCTAGCACATACAGAGCAGAGTCAAGGCCTTATTATGGGAAAATAACAACCAACACAGGAGTTAGCAATAAACATGAGAGTTGATACAGAGAGTTGCAACAAATGATGGCAAATTATTCAAATATATGTGATGTAAGTACTTGAAATAAATTAGACCATTTAGGAAAATAATATAACGATGAATAGAAACATTTAAAAGATAGTAACAGTAATAAACCTACAAGGAACTTACTAATAGAAGCTAACTAGAAAACACAAATGTTCAAGTTAGTACAGGAGCATCAGATAAAAATGTAGTTGGAATCTTCAATGTGCTTCTTTTAGAATTTAAAAAACAGTGATAAATTAAAATTAAAATAAATTAAAAGTAAAATGACCACAGAGGAGTTTAATGCAAAAAATATGATCAAGAAAAAAATGTAATAGACATATACCTCTAAAATAAATAATAAAATATTTTATACATTATACATGTATACATATGTAAGAACATTTATGAAAGTCCATATGTATTTGTCTGCAAGAAAACTTACATATTTAAAAGACAGCAATCACATTTTTATTATACATCAGTATATATCAAAATCAGTTTTGACACAAGAACTAGTTTTCATGCACACTAGCATATTGTATATGAACAAAAAAATAAAATAATAAACAAAAATTTCAACCTCAAAACAAATCAGAGGACATTCATTAACAATACAGTCACATATTATTTTGTCTTTTAATTTAGTAAAATCATTATTATTAGTTGTGGTGCACAGGAAGGTACATTGAGGCAAACATATTTACAAACCTTCCATGAGACTGTCAAATGAATGATATTTCTGGGAAACACCTGTACAAATTGTTTCCAGAAACTAAAATGTATTTACATCTTTTGATCCCATAATTACTTTTCCAGAATTCTGCTTTAGCAAAACCTCTTTACCATAGCCTTATGATAGAAAAAAAAATCAAAAGAATGTAAATGTGCAACAGCACATGATCAATTGTATTATTGGTTCATCCATAATATTATGCAACCACTAAAACATAATTTGTTAAAAATCCTAATGTTATGGTAAGATGCTTGTTATATAGTATTAATGAAACATGCAACATAAAATTCATATTACCATTAAATCACAATATAAAAATATAATGCTGGAATAAACTGCTATAAAATATTAATAATGACAGCATCAGAGGAAAAACAATAATTTTCTTCTAAAGACTTTGCTCTGAGAAAATAATAGTTACGGGACTTGTTAATTTAGCTCGATTCATATGTATAGCCTGTCACCATACCAATTTTGTAATCTACGTGAGGAGTCACTTAACCATGTCCTACACAACTACATTCTCTCTGATTTGATTAGATTTAAGATCTTTGATCAAATTATTCCCTTCTGATGCCATAGTATATTAGTTGAATCAGAACTGAAGTCTTGGCTATGCCTGTTGCAACATTTTGCATTCATGGATAAAACATTTCCATTTACTTTGGTAATCACTTAAACTGGGTATTTTTAATACACAAACACCTGAAACTACAAGTACTATGTCTCATAATATACCCATCTAAAAATTATGGAAATCTTTTCCTGCTATGTTCTTTCTGTATTTGGCTCTTTTTCAGTCCTTTATTTAGAATCTTATATGGCAATATATTGGTTTTTCTTCTCACCCATCAATTTTAAATTAGAAGCAGGAGATGTGGTCTTATAATTCTTCCAAACATACTTATGGTTTTTACCAGTGACGTGCTGAGCACTTATGAGAAACTCACATTATTTCCTTCCATACCATACACATACTTTCCTGTTTATGGACAGTTATATTCTTTTCAAGTATCATAGTCACCAACCAGAAGAATTGAAATTGTCACTGGTCTCTTGTTTCCTCTACCACTCCTAAATGACCCTTGAATTTTCTTTCGGACATTGAGATTCGGATATTTAATGCATTCCTGCTTGCTTCAGCAGAAATGAGTAATCCTTAGTTTGTGGAATACATTTACCAAACCCCTTTTAGAAATACAAGTCAAAGAATGAAGGTGTCACACATTAGAGCTACCATCTCTTTGTTTCCTTTTGATGTGAAGTTGTTGCCAACATGCACAACTTTCCACCATTGACAGGACCTCTCCCATCTGGGGTTCCTGGGCCTTCTTGCCTAACTTGGTAGTGATGAGACCTTTTCAAGATATTCTAACTTACCATTAATTAAAAAGAAAAAGCAAGCAAATAGAAATTCTATCTAACTCCAAGGGAAGAAAGTTATTTTTTAATCTCCTTCCTTCCCTAAATTTGCCATTTCTTTCTTGAATCACATATACTAACCACACTCAAAATTCTATTCTGTAAGAATGATTTCCATCTAAACCTTGTTTAATAAAGTGATATTTAATAATGGGTATACTAATCATATGGAAAGGGATTTTTAAAAATAAATGCAGGTCTCTGGGCTTCTTCTCTGGCAATTATGTTTCAAAAGTCTAGTTTTCGAACTCTGTTCAGCACATTGAGAAAGCCTACTTTACCTTTCTAAGACACTGTACTCTAGAATATGCCTCAAACACTTCACCTCCTCCCATACATAACAGGCTCTACATGTAGGGACAGTTTTCTTCCCAGCCTGCTCCCTCAGGTTTCTGGTGATTGCCTTGTTAAACCAATTTAGCTCTAGATCTGTCTTTCCAATTGATGGCCACTAAGTATTAAAAAAAGACTTAAGTACTCCTTGTAGACAAGTTACACTTTCTACTTAGTAAAGTACGTGCTATGGGTTTTTATTCCTTATAATAACAAGAGACACTATAATTGACGTGAATTCATCTTCCTGCCCGTGTTTCTGGTCTCCTGCACCTGTGCACCTGTGCTGCAGGCATCACTTACTGCATTCTCAATGAAAAAGAAGCTTTCAATATCCACACTATTATGGTCAATGATGTCGTATCACTAGCAGTTATTTCTCATTTCCCACATAAATGTCAATCAGGGCTCCTCCCATGTAATTTCAGAGTCTTCTGTACTGCAACATACTCGATGTTATGGTTTGTGTCTATCCCCCAAATCCTCAGGTAGAAATGGAGGGTGGGCTTTTCAGAGTGGCTGAATCCAGAGTTTGTGATAGCTTCATGGTGCAATAGTGGGATTAAGGGTGTGAGTGTTACACCTGCCCTAGGGCGGGTAGTCTGCATATGATATAAGGGACAGAAAGTGCTTGTTCCACCTCTCTCTCCTTTGTTGCTTGCTTGCTTTTGCTATCTTCTGTCACCAAGAACTGTTTCTCCCCTGGGATGCCCCTCTGGCAAGTCATGCTGCCTTGGATCCGGCTGATTATGGACTAAAATCTCTACAAACTGTGAGCTAAATCAACCATTGTTCCTTTAACTTTGGGTGTCACGTCTTTTGTCCCAGCAACAAGAGAAAAGTAACTAAGACACTGAACTTCACCTTTTTGATCTTTCTGTCTTTATTGTCCTACTTTCCCCCTCAATCATGAGAACTGCCTTAACTTCCACTGTGTTGTAAACCCTTATGAAGTCAGCCTGATAGCTATACAAACCTTATGTTTACTGTTAACACCTAAAGAATAAGATGATGTCCCTTAATGCTTATGACCTTTTCAATCATGGCTAATGTTTGCATCATATAATCAAGGCAAAGTAGTACAGAAAATTGTAGCTATGCTCTCTTCCATAAAAAATCTCATTTGCAACAAAGGTCTATACCCAATGCAAGTAAATTTTATGCTCAGTTATGGAACAATGTTTACATATTTAAACTCTCACTTATGAAACGGTCTCCCTTTCCCTCCCATATCAGGTGACTGACAGTATGTGAAGAAGAAATACTCCACTGGTTAGGAATAGAAAGATAAGGAAGATTAGTGCCTTATAGACACCACAAATACATATCTATTTCTCACAACTGCACATTAAGTACAGCCTGTTTAAAATATACATATGATCAGTGCACCAATATCATCCTCTAAGCTAATGTACTGAGATATTTCTTGAGAGAAAAATGACTTCTGGTATGAATTTTAAGCTAAGTAACAAACATACATTACACTTTCAAAGTATATAACATTGCATTAACTGTATCTCTACTTACGAACATTGCAAATGCTTAGTGACTATAAACATGATAAATATAAAACACAGTGGAAACTATTTTCCCTTGAGAAGCAACTTAAATCAGAAATTATCTCAATATTTATAATTCATGGGAACTAGCTGTGAACAGCATGGGTGAACTGTGATCCTGTGGGGCAGAAGCTAAATAAGGTGTCCCTGAAGTTTAGTAGTCTGGATTCAAATCCCAAGTAAGTTACTGAACTTAGTGATGCTGCAACCTGCATGGGGAGCAGGAGCCTGAGAGGGGACAGCAGGAGATTAAGAAGAAATAAGACACAAAAAAGGAAAACTTGGACTCGGTGAGACCTGACTTCTCTGATGGAGAGGCAGTAACAACCCAATGTGGTCTACATCTATATTTATACACCGTAAAAATGGGGAGAATCACGCCATGGGGCCCAAAGATCTCAGTGTTTTGCTGAGGATGCTGAAAGTGAAACAAACACATTCTCAGAGCTATCTGTGCTGTAGTTAACAGGGAGAAACACCAATGCCGAACACCTGCTGGGTCTGCCTTGCTCTAGTCCCAAGGTGTTCAGACTTCCAGCTCAGCCATGGTTCACCTGCTCCCCAAAAGTGGTATCTGTACAATGAAAGTTACTAAGGCTTCTGTCGCATAGGGTTATTTGGAGGATTTGAGTTTTTAAAATGCAGTATGTTTTGTATGCATGTATTTCTGTATTTATGTATGAGAAAAGAAGTGGACAGAACAATGTGTCCAATGTAGACGTTCACACCTATAATCCCAATTTCTTGGGAAGCTACTGAAGCAGGAGAATCATTTGATCCCAAGAGTTCAAGACCAGGTTAAGCAACACAGAAAGACCCCTGCCTCAAGAAAAAACTATGTAAAACAAATCCTTGCCAAAATGTAAGTTAACGATATTATTGTTATTTATATCATTACATGGTGCTTGGCCATTGAAAATTTCCAAAGTGATTGAATTGAGGTCTGCTGTTTTGTTTTTCATTTTTTGATTGATTTTTTGTGATCTAGGATTTATATCTGAGGAAAGGGAACTCCAAATAGTTTACTCTCAACACTCTTTCTCTCAGGATCCAAAAAACAAGACGATAGTAGGGCAAAATACTTTTAAAAACAGACTTCATTTGATAAATGTCAAATGTTATTATTGAGGCTGGTAGCAATAATGATGATAGCCATACCTCCTTAAAATCCTAATTGTCAGGTGGATACGCCACAGTTTCTCAAGTTAATAGTATTTTAAATCCTCATACTCAGTTCCACAGGAACTGTGGACTCATTAAGAAATGCAACCATGAGATACCCTGTTTCTTCTCAAGTATGTGCAGAGCCTACCCTTAAATACCCAAGCACAGCCAAGACCAAAACGAAGCCATAGCAAGACGGAAGACCACTGCAAAACAGGTAAAGGAGATGTGACTCCATGAGTTCCTTCCCAGGGGTCAGCCATTTTTCTTAACCTCTCAACTAGTTCTCCTTTGTTGTACCTGCCAACATATTACAGAAGTCAGCCTGTATCTTCCAAGCAGAAGTTCCTCTAGGCATGGCTTTCTGGACCCACCTCAATCTAGCATCTCAGTCCATAAAAGGTATCCCTCCTGCTTACCAAAGTGATAGCCAAGAGTTGGAGTACACAGAAAAATGTATCATGATAGTGAAGGGCACATCTCCAACATTTGGGAAGTATGTGAAAGTTGTGACCACTTTCTCTTTACATTCTTTTCCATAGTTCAAGGAGAGGGTCATGTTTACATATCACTGCAATCTTCTGATCAGTGAAAAAAGGGAGGAAAGAGACAGAAGAACCAATTTACCTGTCAGTGTAAAAATTAATGTGAAGAGAGGGTCTAGCCAAAGCCATATTTAGGGGACAATATATTGGACTCTTCTAGGACAATGATGGTGAACTTATGGTACTGATTATGTCTTTTTTTTTTAGACAAAAGATATATGAGTTACTTTATTCTAAAGCGAACCCTCAATATTCAGGTTTAACTGAAGTGTTGGCACCTTGCAATAAATAAGTGGGTTCAGACTTGCAATGTGGGTACTCATGTCTAAAAGGTTCACCATCACTGTTCCAGGGTATAGCTTTCATAAGTATACAGTGACTTTAACATTTCCCTCTGAAGCAGCTACATGTGAATTCATTCTATAGCCTAGGTTTCCCAAGTATCCTGAATGAAAACTTGCTTTATATCTGGTTGATTAAAACTGGCCCATCCCATAACAAAAGATGTTTAATCCCCAGACTAAACTCCCTCTTCAGCTCCGAAATTTAGAAACCATTTACCACCTCCCAGAAGGCATTTTCCAGCTTCAATTATTTTAAGATTTGAGCATCCAACTTTGTAAATATGAATATTGAACAAAAAGCAACTCTGGAAAATGTTATTTGGAAAGAGATACAGGAAGAATATACACACACCTCATGGGAGGCTTTTCTAATAGTCTGAATTCTAATTAGGTATCAGATTATTGATCTGGGATTTGTAGTTGAAGAAGAGGAATTCCAAGCAGCCCGCACTCTCTCAAAACCCAAAATATAAAGAAGGTCAAGCATGAGTTAGAGTTGATTTTGATATAGCTTTGTGGAAGAGGAGCATATTTTTTCTGTTAATTCTTAGTGAATATTTTAACATTGTCTATTATTAGTTTAGTCTCATTACTAATTAAATGTAAAGACAGTATGTTTAGAATTAGCTCTGTAGTAATTTTAGAGTATAAAATATCTAGATTCTGAGAACAGTAGTTATTCTGGAAAAACATAATTATATACACATAGCACAAGTCATAAAAGCTAAAGTGGGAAAGATATCCAGGCACAACTACACTGTGGCCCTGAGTCCCACCTTCATCAAAAAGCCTAAGATGTAGAGGGTGTCTTTTAGATGTGGTTTGGAGAATGGCAAAACCCCACAAAACATAAGCTAAATATATTCTAAAAGGTCCTAAACCAATAGAGATTCAAAAAATATCTTAGAACCTAAGAAAGAGCATTGAAAATTCATTCTGCTCTCACCCAAGTATTGTTAAAATTCCATGTAAGGTGGCAAACCAGATATAAACCCTTTGTTACATAATCAATAATCCTGTAATACAACCATTGCCAAAAACATCTGAAATCATGGAGTTCTAATATTAATTGTAATTGTCTAAGCAAACATTTCCTAAAACCACAGTTTTCTTTTACTTTTCTTCTGTTTTTGTTTTTCTTTTTTAGTACCTAGTATTGAACTCCAGACATGTACTTGCGAAGCAGGTGCTGTGCTGCTGAGCTACATCCCTGACACCAAAGTTTTCTTAAAGTATGATTTACTTTCCTTCTGATACAGTGAAATAACTAAAATAGATTTATTGTTCCTCTTCTAGTTAAGAGTATTTCATTTTATATGAAAGCATATTTACCACTTATACACTATCAGATTTAGAGAACAATGAACATATGACAAAGTTAGAACATATTAAACAATTATGATATTTAACTAATTAGTTGGTGGACTGGAGATGTAGCTCAGCGGCCCAAGGGCCTGCTTGGAAAACTCAAGTTCCTGAGTTCAATTTGCAGTACCCCCCCCTAAAAAAAAACCCCACAAATTAGTTGGTGTGATTATTTTAAAATCTTCTCAATAAATTGTCAGCTTGTCAAACTGTAAATATGAAACAGGATTTTATGATTATCCTAGTAAGTCTGCTTTATTTAAACCAAGATGATCTCTTATCATGTTACCTTCCTGAAATTTTCATGCTTTGGAGAACTATTTTCTATAGAAAAATTTTAATCTTAAAATACATTGGGACATGCGTATTAACTTCACTCGAATTTTCTGATGAAGAACATATTATTTTGGCTCATGTGTCTGTTCATGTAGATGTCAACAAGTGTGTTTTTTCTTGAATTCTCAAATTTCTATGGTAAGACAGAAGAGACTATACTGAGGCTCCACAACTTTAACAAAGACATACCATATTAGTCACAATGACCATGGCCTTCTGAGAGTGCAAATTTCACCATCAATGGTGGTATAATAAGCTTCTAGAGATCACACTTCAAAAGTCTAAGTCATGGTTCACTATTTTTTAGGTCAGTTAGCACATTCCTCACTATATTTCCCCATCTTTCTCTAGAGAACGTCCAGGCATGTGTTGACTGATTACATTTTTAACTGCATTGGAAGTAATGCTTTCTTATAGATGGCAAGCAATGAATCCTTCAATTATTTCTTTATTAATGTCATTCTTTTCTTGTGTAGCTGTCATTACCAATCTTCTCACCAATGTTCCATTTTATACTCCCAACTACAGTAAGATTTCCATCACTTGATGAACTATATGTTGGTTTCAATATACCAAGATTTTTGCTTCTTAAATAAGAATCACTCAGTGATATATACATACATTATATAGATATACACACACATTATACTTATATATACTCATATATGTGTGTGTGTGTCTCTGTGTGTCTCTGTGTGTGTCTGTGTGTGTTACTCACATGGGACTTCCTAAATAGATTCATATTTCTGGTCTTTGGTGGTGCCTCACAATTGATAATAAGAATATACACATGTTGTGAACATGGTACCTCCATGCATCATGCTGTTGTCAGCAATGTGTTTGTTCTTTTCCCTTCAAACAGTGCTCAGAGTGGTCAATCAAAGACCAACATGTAGACTGCACTCAGGCAAGTATTAATAAGAAAAATAAATAAGAAAATTAATATTTAGCACATATTTAGCTCTGCATTCATTTCTTCACCTAGTCTCCACAGAATCATACAAATAAATAATGCCTACTATTATATGTGAGGAAAAAAAACACCCAGTGAATTTTCACAGGTCTTCAGTTCTCACTCTGTGACATCCTACTTGTCAATGCTATTCATGGAAATAAGAACAATCTAACTTTTCTAAAGTATTATAGCATTTCTCAGGTAGTATAACATCTTGAAGTATTATAACATTTCACTAGCTACTTCTTGTTTTCAGGTCAGGTGAAAGTTTATCAATAAGATAGGGAGAAGAAATGAGGTACCTCCTTTTATCAAAAGTTGTTTTAGTTGAAATTTACTGGCAGCTAAATGTTTGTGCATCCCCCAAATCTTAATCTCCTAACCTGTGAAGTGATGGTATTTGAAGGTGGAGCTTTGGGTGGTGTCTGTATCATTAAGGCAGAATGCTTATGAATGGGTTTATTGCCTTTATACAATAAAGGCGGCACACGTCTCTTTCCCCCTACATGAGAACACAGTGAGAAGTTATTTAGAACCCTAAGCAAGCACTTACCAGTCACTGAATCTGTAGGCATCTTGGTCTTGAACTTACTCTCCAGAACTGTGAAAAATAAATTGTTGTTGTTTATAAGCCAAGAGTTTATAGAATTTTTTTGTCAGAACTCAAACACCAATAATTGTATTTATTTAAGGTATGCAGCATGATGTTTTGCTTTTTTCTTAGTTTTCTGATTACAATATGGTCTTTACAAGGGCCTGTTTATTTGCAAATGTTTCTATAAAGTAAGAGTCATATCTTCAACAATTATGTAAGAGCACCGCAAATGATATCAGCAGAAATACATGTGGCAGGACTCAGAGTGATTAAATATAGAAACCAAGCAAGAAGCAGTAGTCTAAAATAAGTGTCAAGCTTCTAGCTTCCACGAATGATAGGATATTCATGTCATCCACTTAGGGAGAGAATACAATTGGGAAACAGGTTTTAGGTGAAAATCACTAGAGAATTTTTAGAACATGTCAAGCTCAAAATTCCTGCAAAATATGTAAGTGAGATTTCCAGAAACCAGCTGGATTATGGTTCTTGAGGTCAGGGTAGAATTTAGGGCTAAAAATACAACATATAAGTGGTAACTGAAACCATGAATGTGGTTGCAGTAACCTCATGCGGGTGAAGAGCAAAACGAACAGAGAGCTGATGAAAGAGGCATGAAGAATGCAATTGTTTAAAGAATGGGTATAGAAACATGAGCCCACCAAGGAAGTTAGGAAGGAAAGCATAGAGAAGTAAGATAAAATCCAAGAGAAAGTAGAGCCACAGAAGCTATAGGGAATGAGAATGCTTAAAGGAAGTTATGATCAACAATAAGTAAATAAAACAATAAAAATGTCATTTTATAGGTCTTTGCTGAAAAGGTGAAATATTTATATGCTCAGAAGAAAAACCAGAGTATTATAGGTCACTGTTGATCTAGGAAAGTATAAGGAATAAATTTGCATAAGGAATAAATTTGTAGTAAAGTGGTAGCTATAAATGTTCATTTCTCTGTAAAGAAGTTTGGTTTCCACAGGAAGTTCATTTGACTACAAGAGAAAGTAATATTAAGAAAGGGACATTGTAAAGATGGTAGAGACTTTGGGCTGCATATTTTTTCAGTAATACTTCTTTGAGAAAGAACAAAGCACAAAACTGTTGAGAAACTCCAAAGTTGTGCTTTTACAAGGGGCTTGACAGAAGAGGAAGGAATTGAGGTAAAGTAATGGTAATAGTGATACAGTGACCCAGAGCGTGGATCCCGAAAGAAACAGAGAAGAAAAGGAAATGGGGGTATTCCAGAGTATGCAGTTTCCTGAGGTCAAAGAATAGGCATATTAGTGTGACAGAGTTAGAAACATGGGTTGATGATTGAAGTTTAATATTTCATGTGTAATGTATGTAGGTGTTGATATAGTTCAAGATGTGACTGTATATTTCAAATACATTTATGTAGATGGTAAAGGTCCTCAATTAATGTCAAATAATTATCTAGTCTGAGTCATCCACAAAGTTATTAAAGATGTCTAGAAAATTATTAAGATTAAAGTAGACAGGAAAACCCTTATTCGGACAAGAAAGTAAATCGGGGACCATGACAAAGAGGTAGGAGGATGGCAGCGTCATAGGTTTAGAATACTTGTAGAAGATTCTAAAGTTCTAAGCCTTTGTTAAAGTGGATGTAATAGTCTATGTCCCAAGAGGATTAAAGAACCACAGCTATAAGCAGTCTTGTATAGTCCCTTCTTGAGTCTGACAATAGCAAAAGACAGAATTGACACTACAAGACTTTATGACTTCACATAGGTTATACAGAGCCATTTCACTCCCCACTGGGTTTCCTCAAATACTCGCTCTGGAGGATTCTAACCACTATATCAATGGCCAGCTACCTATGCTACCTATCCCATCAGGAGGTTATGAGGAAGCTGGCCATGCAGAGGGCATATATGGAAACAGAGAAATGTCCAGCCCAGTTCTGTTGATTTACTAGGCATGCATGTGATGAAAAAGCCATCTTTGATATCCAGACCAGTAAAACATTGAAATGAAGTTAATACCGAACTTCCTCTAACTGTAACTCCATAGGCAGAACCATCCAATTGAGACTAAACGACTGGACAAACCTTGAGAAACAAGAATAACTTGTTTAAGACATTTATTTACAGGATGATTTATTACATAAGAATATGTAACAATGGAAACAGCAAAGAGTTAAGAAAAGACATGGACAGAATGGCGACATATCTAATTATGTAAAAAGAGGAGGGCAAGTGCACAAGTTGATGACTTATCTGAATAAGCTAACGTGAAATAATAGTTGGGACAGGTATGCAGGGTTTGGAACTTATTGGAATGGGAGCTGAAAATGAAAATGAAAGATGTTCTCTGCATTATTTTACAGATTGAATAAGGTTGAAATCCCTCAGTTTGCATTTGTATCATTTATTATTTGCTTTAATAGTTATTATTAAACTCATTCATGAGACGGAAAATTTTAACAAATCTGTGACTATAAACTATTGAATGTTAAGCCATGTGGACAGCAGAGTGTCTCAAAATGATGGTAGCAGTTGAAACATACAGGCAGAATGAGAGGACATAAACTTCAATAAAAGTCTCGTCCATGAGAAAATTGGGAGGATAGAAGGTTGCAGAGCTACATAACACCCAAAAGCTTTGCCTAGAAGTGGAGGCTAATCATACTCTTTAACTACATCTATTTTTAAAGGAAAAGTTTCCAGAAGTGGATTTATTGGATGGAAATGAAGTTTTTGCCAAATGCTTTGAATACATAAATATAATAGGAAATTAATTCCTGAAGCTTTTTTGGTTAACAAGTTCTTCACTTTTGAGTTTTAGGATAATCATGTGACTTGTTATCTTGTAGGGAAAATGGCCACAGTATAAGAATCACATGTCTATCACTGGAATTATACAAGGTGGATCTGTATGATTTTGTAAACATTTTTCCCTAAAACCTTCCATACATTATATTTTCACATTTCTCTTTAATTATTTGCTTTCTAGCTTTCTTTTTAAACTCTACTAATCCAAGAAGGTTGGGGCTGGGGATATAGCTCAGTGGAATAAGCGCTTGCCTAGCAAGTGCAGGGTCCTGAGTTCGATCCCCAGTACCGCAAAAAAAAAAAAAAAAAAGAAAAAAAAAAAACCAAGAAGGTCTCATATGAAAATATATTTTCTTAGGGTAAATTTGTTGGGAAGACATATCTATAACATCAGATTCAAAGTAAATCAACACTTGGATTATGTGATATGTGATCAGATAAATGAGCCATTTGTACACTGTGGCTCATTTCTCCTCGAGATAGCACTCATCATAATTTGAGGGCACCGTTCATTAAGATAGAGATAAAAGTTGGCACAGTGTTGTACACCTGTAGTCACAGCACTCCAGAGGCTGAGGCAGGAGGATCAAGAGATCAGAGACAGCATAGGATATATGACATATGACTGAAAACTACAATAAATGTTTAAAGTTACCAGGGCTGGGGATATAGCTCAGTGGAATAAGCGCCTGCCTAGCAGGTGCAGGGTCCTGAGTTCAATCCCCAGTACCACCAAAAAAAAAGAACAAAACAAACAAAAATGTTTTCCTTTAAAAGTGAGATGGGGCCTCTCCCCAAGTCACTAAAGTTACTATATTACAGTAAGAGACACAATGCAATTAATCTCCCTCAGAATACTCCTCCTTAATTTTTAATCACCCTTAAATAGTGAGTTTAGCCTAGATTACATAGTGAGTTCCATCTAAAAAGCACATACATGTAAAAATGCATAAAAATTTTATGAAAGAGAATAATATTTATAAGTATTACTATAAATATTTTCAATATAAATTAATTTTTTGCCAGTCCACAATCAATTCTTTTCTCTTTCTTTAAGTCACCTATGCAATATTTCTCTACTGCTCCATCTTCAGAAAATTAAGAAATGCTCTGCAAGTGTGGGGTGTATAGAATACTAAATCATAGAGTTGGAGAAGAGGTAAGATAGTTGAATTAAACTACTTGGTGTTACAGCAGGTGAATTTGGACACAAAAAGTTACCTGACTTTTATAAGTGGGAGATGGAGTAATATTTTCCATCAGGAAGTGAATCAGGTAGTGATCCCAATGTAGTACTTGTTCCAACATTCTAGGTACTTGTTAATACAAAAAATGCTTATAAGGAATTATAATTAGGAACTCAATTTTTTCAAAATAAGTTAGAAGGAAACATTGTCTTATTCCATTTCAATTTTAACAAAAAACTAATTGTGCTTTCAAAACGTTCATATCCAAAATTTAAATATTTTAACAAGTATTTAGAGCATTCAGAATTTCACTCTTTAATCATGGCTTTGCTTAAGTAGATGTTGGCATGTGGAAAAAGTAGAAAATATAAAATACAAGTTACATTATATTTATTTATTACAAATATACTAACCCGCTGCACCCCCACATGCCCACAAGACATCTTTAGGAACCCCAGAACCCTGGTGAACTGCACCCTCCCCTCCACAACCAGCATGCAAAGCAGGCAGAGCCCTGGACACCTGGGGTCTTGGTGGCCACTCCCTGCATCTCTAACATCCACAAGAGAGCCGGGTTGAATGCTGGATATCTTCAGGAACCCCAGGGAGCATTCCAAATGCCTCTCCCACCAGCACACACAGAAGGCAAAATCCTGGACACATTCTGGAGGCTCAGCAGCAACTTCCACCACAACCCAAACCCCCACGGGAGCCGAGCTGAACACTGGACAGAGTCAGTGGCCTTGAGGACTCTGCCCTCACATCTCACCTATAGCATAGGAATAGGGCTGGATCCTGGGAAAAATCTGAGCCTCAGTGATCACAACCTGCACCATCTCACCCTGTGGAAGACGGGCTGAGCCCTGGACAGACTCAGGAACTCCAGTAAGCATCCTCTGCCCCTCCCACAAGGGCCTGTGAGCCAACTAAATGAATGCAAGAAAGTTTCAGGAGCATCTGTGACCCCAAATTGCCCCTACACGCCAACATGGGAGTCATGCTAAGCACTGAAGACCTGAGGATCCTTGCCCCCACCACTACCAAACCATCATGAAACTGAGACTGAGCTCCAGGAAAGCTCTGATCTTCAAAAATAACAAAAAGAAGGAGCAATATGCAATCTCAGACCTCTACTCCACCTAGAAAAAGTCCAAAAGACATCAATACAGAAGAGCCTGGAAGTCAAGCATCTGAAATTCTCAAACGATGGCAACTGAAGTAAAGAAATAACTCCACCAGGCCATTGAAGATATCAGATCAAAAATAATCTCTCAGGTAAAAAAAGAAATGACAATAGTAAGGAAAGAATTGCTCAGCACATCCAAAGAACACATCAGAAATTAAATAGAACAGCATAGAAAGCTCATGGAAACTTTGAGTGAGCAATATACAAAAGAACTAGAATGCATGATTGGTGAAACCACTGTGGAAATTAGTTTGAAAGAGATTCCTCAGAAAAGTAGGATTGGAAGTCCTACTTAACCCATCTATTTCCTTTCTGGGTATTTTCCCACAAGAATTAAAAACATCATACCACAGCAATATATGTGCTTCCATGTTTATAGCAGCACAATCTAGTAATAGCCAAATCATGGAAATAATCAAAATGCCCATCCACTGAGGAATGGATAAAAAAGATGTGGCAGTTTTATACAATGGAGTATAACTAAGCCATAAAAAAGATAAACTCAAAGATTTTGTAGGTAAATGGATGCAACTAGAGACCATACTCATAAGTGAAATAAATCAGACCCACATGTGTAAACATCATATTGTCTCCATAGTGTAGGAACATGAAAGAGTAAGCGAAACCTAAAACATACAATAGATGATATGAAAGGGAAAGAAATTTCTCAAAGGAAAGAACAATTGGGATGAGGGAAAGAAGATGGATAGCTGGAATAACCGAACTGCTGATATAGTTTATCAAAAGGAACAGTTAATGCTCAAAATTTTTATATTTTTGGTCAAATTTGTGTGCTTACATCTGGTAAACTGTAGCTGATTTGAAGACAACAATAGGAAATAGAACAAGCATTGGTGAATTTCTAACATCTTGTCTAGTTGTTATGGTTGATACATTGTGTCAACTTGGGGAGTCTGGAGGTTTAGCTGAGTAAATCAGCAGTTGTAGATCTTAGGTTGAAAAGGACATGCCCTTACCCTTCTGGGATGTTATTATGTTAATTTGGGAAGTTTAAAAGGTTAACTATGTGATTCAGCAGGAAGCCAGAGTGCTTACTGTATCTGTCAGGGTTTACTAGAGAAACAGATTTAACACAAGGTATACAAATATACAACAAATTACCTATTTGGCTTACAATGGTCAGCTACAGGACTAGATGAGGAAGTGATTGAACAGCCCAGGCCTGGGGCCTGGAGCTCACCACAGTGTCTGTGTAAGTCCATATCAAGGTCTGTTGAGTCTGCGATGAAATGCTGATGAATCTATGATGAAGTCCCAGGCGGAAGCCAAAGAGTCTGCACCAGAAGGCAGGAGACGACCAAGCTAAAGGTGAAGACAAGAGCTCCTCTGAAGAACTCAAACCCAGTCCTTCTTTTCTTTTAGCCTACCAGCTCAGGGGAGGTGGGGGGTGGTTCTCTACACCCACACCCTCTGTATGCCTTACCTCTTGCACAGGTTTAGAGTGAATACAAATAAACACCTGGCTTCCTGCTGAGTCACACAGTTAACCTTTAAAGCTTCTCAAATTAACATAAACAACATCCCACAAGGGTAAGGGCATATCCTGTTTACCCCAAGATTTACAACTGCTGAGTTATTTAGTTAAACCTCGAGACTGCCCAAGTTGACACAATATATCAACCATAACACCTACTGTGTACACATCCTGAGCCTGTGGAAGAGGGAGGCATGGAGATTGTGAGAGAGCTACACGCCCCCTGGGTGGGGGTGGGCTGTTTACAAGGTAAGGGAGAAAAAGAGGCTGCTTGCAGCCATTCCTCCCTTTTGCTGGTTGTTGTTTTTGCTGTGCTCTGCTGCCATGAAGTTTGCGCTCTGCAATGTGCCACTCTGCCTCTGAAGCAGCCAGGTATGGGCTGACACCTCCACAAACTGTAAGCCAAATAAACCTTTCCTTCCTTCATTTTGGGCATTGGGTATTTTGTCTCAGCAACGAGAGAAAAGTAACTAAGACACTAGTGAAACTCTGTATTGTCTCTAATGTTTTATTTAGTAACTTATTTAATTCTCTTTGATGGTTCAAACAATCTTCCATCCTTATATCTCATAATCTGAACAACGTAGTTGAAGATAACAATATACAAAATAACAACCTTGGTTAATTCCTCATTTTGTTTTGAAATCTTGTATCATTTTTAATGTCCTTGCTTTATTTTCTTTATGGCTGTGATTTTATGTTGGTATTGTTCTTTTTTTTTTTTTACTTACCTCTTTAAAATATATATATATATATATATATATATATATATATATATATTAACCCTACAGTCATTCAACTATTTTTAGCCAGAGCTACCTGCAACATATATATGCATATTATCAACTCCTAGCCAAGTTTCTCTGGAGTTTCCAGAAATTACTAAAATTAGAACATTTTATTTCCACTCCTTTCCTTTTTTCTTTAACTCTTTCTCTTTTTGTTCTGTCACATGTTTGGATATGCTGGCTAACACCTCAGGGCTGTCTATAAAAGAAAACCAGCTCCGTCCCCCATATGACAGGCCTTTATAAAACTTCATGAATATGAGTTGCATGGTAATAATACATTTCAAAAGCTTTATAAAGATTTTAAATTATATATTGAAGAGTTTGATTGGCATATAATTGACATGTAATAAGCTAAATTATAAAGTTTGATGAGTTTGGACATATGATATAAACTCATGAATACCATCACTGTAATCAAAAGTATGGACATATTTTTCACCCCAATAGTTGTCTCATGCCTACTTCTAGTCCAGCCCTTCCACAGCTTGCCATTTTCCTCTATGATCTGCTTGGAAGCAGATCTAGGATTATAACTGATCCGTAATTATAATTAAATAATTTAATATACAGCCTATTTTTTCTAGCTTCTTTCAAAAATATAAATATTTTGTGACTCACCTACATTATAGTATATTATAATAGTTCATCAGAGTTATTTGCCAGGTAGAATTAACTGGGTATATCAAGGCTTTGTTCATTCATTTACTTCTGGATAGAGTAGTTTCCATTTTTTATTATTACAAATAAAGCTAGAGTAGGCATTCATACATGTTATGGTCGATACATTGTGTGAACTTGGGGAGTCTAGAGGTTTGACTCAGTGACTCAGCAGGAAGCCAGGGTGCATATTTTCTATACAGCCTGAGCCTGTAGAAGAGGAGGGCATGGAGATTATGTGAGTACTACATGCCCGCTGGGTTGGGGTAGGCTGTTTACAATGTAAGGGAAGGAAAGAGGTTGCATGCTGCCATTCCTCCCTTTTGCTCTTGTGGTTATCGCTGTGCTCTGCTGCCATGAACGTTTGCCCTCTGCCATGTGCCACTCTGCCTCTGAACCACCCAAGTACGGACTGAAACCTGAACAAACTGTAAGCTAAATAAACCTTCCCTTCCTTCATTTTGCGCACTGGGTATTTTGTATCAGCAATGAAAGACAAGTAACCAAGACAATACATAATGATGTTGTTTTGTCACAGATGAATACTTAGTAGTAGAAGGCTAGATTACATGGTAAATGTATGTTGAACTTCTGATGAGTCTTCTATTTTCACATATAACTTTAGCATTCTATATACCTACCAGTAGTGTATGAGAGTTTTGTTCCAGCCACACCCTTAATAACACCTGGTAGGGTCTTGGGTTGTTTTATTTTGTCTTGTTCATCAGCCATTCTTGAAGGAATATAGTAGAATCTCACTATAATTTTAAATGGTATTTGATTAATGACTAATAAACTGAACACTTTTCATTACTCTGCCTAAAGTAATAATAGGATCAGTGGCTTTTACACAAATACCCTGGAGTTCCAAAGACTTTGGTTTCTACATAAAAATATCTGGACTGACAGCTATAGAATTTGTCTAATAAAAAACACTGGAAATACATAGATCTCACCTCAACCAAGATAATATTATAGATGGAAAAATAAGGAGTGAGTCTTAAAAATTCAAATTCAAGGTGTTGTTTAGGAATTGCTTGCTATAAGAGCTAGATTTTTGCTGGAAAGTGCTTGATTCTCGATAGTATATAAAATGATCAAAAAACAAAAGGAGCTGAAAATCACAAGAGATAAAACTGAGATTAAAGAGTAACTATGTAAAATGACAATATATGTGACACCATTAAATTTTTGAAAGAAAATATTTGTGATGCAAAAATTTTTCCAGCCAAATTAACTTTCAATTCTGAAAGCAACAGAAAGATATTTATAAACGTGAGTGAACTACAAAAGTTGGTAAGTCATACACTGTTTTTGAAAAATACAGACATACTTCACAATACTAAGGAGTGAATTTATGTAGCCATCTACTAATTTATTCAAAAATATTTATTGAGTAGCTATTATATGCCAGGCAATGTGTTCATGATTCTAAGAAATGATAGAAGGGACATCATTTGTTCCCCCTGCTACAACATAAAATTAACTCATAAAATAAAGGAAAATGTTGATATTGGTCTCAAAAGTGCATCATTATGAATTTCTGAAATATTAAATAATACTTCTCCCTTAAAGAAAAAGACTTTAGTTACTATTAAAATGTTTTATGATTAATCCTTTAATTTGGTAACATCACTGGCAGCCTTGACTCATCTAGTACTGCAATTAATAGAAATTGTGGTAATGTACTATCCATACTTAATAAGAGTAAAAATTACCAAATAAATAAATGATTAAATAAGTAAATAAATGAAATAATTTAACAGTAATTTGATGTGATTTTCATTTTAAGATTCAAAGATCTCAAGATCACAGAGAACCTCAGAGTTCTTAATAGAAGCATGTACTTCCATTGTATCTACAGTTCTAACTAATGGATAATTTACTTCATGAAGATGCAAAATTTCAACTTGTCGCCTTCTGTTCTACAAATTATTAGTTAAGAAGTAGGACAAAGAAGTTTGATCTCTACCATTCTTCTACCCCCCTGTCCCAGGTTAGACAACTTCTTTTCTTTTTACAAGGAAAGAAAACCTTAATTGGCAATACAAGGGTAAATTGGAAGATGGGTAAACACATTTTGGATAATCCTATGATGGTCTTTATGTTTCTTGTAAGGCTATCAAGAACCTGGAAAACACCAGAATCCTGTTATTTTGTAGAAGTAGCAACAGAAAGGCTCTCTGGCAGTGAACTAGTGAGTGAATTGGCAGCGGAATAAGCACGAAGAACGCTAGAAGACCTTCTCAGGAAAAGCTGCTGGACAGTAAATGTATAGCTCCCTTTCTGTCAAGGTTTGTATCTAGATGTCTCAAAGCATCATATGCTCATAATTGGGGCTTTCTGGGGCTGGCTGGATTTTGAGCATGTGATATTGAGACTAAGAGGGTATGGTGACAAATTAATCCACTTAATGGAAATAGCATAGTTCTGGGTGTAATGGAAGCCTCACCCTGGGTTTAGGTTGCACCAATCAATAGGCTTCATCATGTCCCTCTCCCATGCCACCTTGCATTGGAGCTAGCTTACTATGGACTGAAGCCTCTACATATTGTGAGCTGAAATAAATCTTTCCTCCTTCGAGTGTTGAGTGTTTTGTCTAAGCAATGAGAAAAATAACTAAGACACCTTTTCAAGACAACTGTATCACAGGTTATTTGAGCTTTTAGATCATATAATGGTAAGTTTCTGTTAGAGGCACAAGGGGTAGGAGGTACATAATAAAAAGTCTTGCAGGAAAATCAACATAAATTTCTCCACCATCATTTCCACATTCCTTGTTGACTCACATGGCTCTCCTGCAATAAATAATTTACTGTAATAAAAAATTTATTACACTAAAACTATCATTAAGGTCACTGAAAGAATAAATCATCATGTTTTACAGAGTATGCCTAGCTAACAAACTTTACTACTTCAATTTTTATTTGCTGGGTGATGGGATGTACAAAGCAGTTAGAGGAAGTAGGGATTACTAAATAAAAATTAAAACATTCCTACAGCAAACCACCAGGATTGAACTTGGACCTTTGTGAAACAAATCAAAGAGTCTTATAAAAGTTGTGCTTCAAGTCACATCAGAGTTGTTTTTATGGACAAAATCTGTAATCAGATCACTGGCAGTGTGTGTACTTATGACTCTCAAAGCAAGGAGCAGGACATAATGCTTTGTGAGCATCTTTCAGAAACAATGTGGACAATCTGAAGTCATTCCACATCCTAAAATGCTTGCAAAAAATCCAAGATACTCCCTTTGTCCTTATATCCTATCTAACTAGTTATCTGATACATTATATATGTATTGTATCAGGTCTATTGAAACAGCTTTGGGTAACTAATAACTATAATTCAATACTATTGTATTATAATAAATAATGTAAATAAACTATTGTGTATTTCATTTAGTTGTCAAAATAAATATCCTGATATGATCAGAATTGCTTTGTGAAAAACTAATAACTATAATTCAATACTATTATATTATAATAAATAATGTAAATAAACTATTGTGTATTTCATTTAGTTGTCAAAATAAATATTCTGATATGATCAGAATTGCTTTGTGAAACTTACCCTTTCAAGGGATGGGGTATTCTTCAAATGTTAAATTACACTGCTTAATTTTAAGATACATTGAGAATATTATCAGTGCAAACTTGGATACCCCATGATTAGAGAGAAAAATTATAACTCCTAACCTTTATTTATGTCATTTATATTTAGAGTACATTAAATGGGAGAATACATTTTTTGGGGGGAGAGAATACTTTCTAAACTTGAATGACAATTTGATAATAATGTCTTCCTGACCATAATTTCCAATTATTATTCCCAGGATACAATCTCTCTCCAGCTTCATTTATCATTCTTGATTTTATAGCTGCATTATTCAAAAATTTATTGATTCATTTAATCAACAAACATTTATTGTGCTCTTACTATGTATTTAAAGCACTGTTCTACTCATGGTTAGAGGTATGGGGTGATGACAGCATGCTTTACTCCTGCTGTCAAAGATCAACTAGACACAGTCTCTGACGTTGTACCAAAAGCAAAGTGAAAAGTAAACATCATTGACATTGATGGTATAAACTTAAAAAACCAAGCACTGACAGATGTTACCAATGATACTGCTGCCTTTACGGGAGTGTTGTTGTAAAGAATAGGGAGTTAGATGCCAAAGCCTTTGAGAAAGCCAGAACTGACATGACCTCAGCTTCTCTTGATGTTTCTTTCCATTTTTCCTTGTTTCACTGAATATGTGACTTCATTTTAAGATCCAGAGAAATATATTTTCTTTGACATAAGGCATTGCAAATTTCTTCATTGTGACAAAAATGGAGAGGAAGAATGAATCAGGCCCTTATTAAAAGGTACATGAAGGCTAACCTGAAGTGGAGAAAACAGCTGAAATCTTATGGTGAGATGCTGAAATATAGCAAAATGGTCAGCCATATTTCTCAAATGTTGTGATGGCCAAAGCTACTCTTCTGGGATTCAAGATGGTACTTAGGATCAAGGACCCAGCAGAACCCCACAACTCTAAATTAAACCAATACGTGGATAAATGAAAAAACTGGTAGGTATGAAGGAAGGATAGACATACTGTGTCCAAATGCACAGGGCCTATAGCTCACATAGCTTTGAGTCCCCATGTTTTAGTTATACTTTTCTTGTCACTGAGAAATGATACCTGACACTCACAAGTTAAAGAAGAAAAGGTTTATTTCAGCTCACAGTTTGTAGAGGTCCATAGTCAGCTGGGTCCAAGGCAGGGCCTCAAGGCAGAGGGGCATCACGGAGGAGAAACAGTTCCTGGTGTAGCAGGCAGAAGCCAGCAAATCATGGAAACTGCAAGCAGCAAGCTTCCCTTTCACTTTAGTCCAGTCTTGGCCATGGGACTTTTAGGTGGTGCCACTCACACCCAAAATGGACCTGTAAGAGAAATTTTCTCTAGTAACAATGATACATGAGCTGTGCTAAACCACCCTCCTTTCCCCCTTCCGGGAGTTAAGCTGTTACAATGTGTAGCCGCCCAAGGACAGAGTAAACCAGAGGGCCTGAACTGTGAAGATAAGGACAAACCTCATGACTAAGGAATTTGTAAAATATGCCTTTCCTGGGCTACTTCTATC